>SDVV010033561.1:0-11284 GCA_016164225.1 Gammarus roeselii
ACTCCATGCAAGCCCTGCCTTCAAGCAAGGTCATTAACTCTCATGCCCCGAGCGAGACTCGAGACGTGGAATGGTATTACTCCATGCAAGCCCTGCCTTCAAGCAAGGTCATTAACTCTCATGCCTCGAGCGAGACTCGAGACGTGGAATGGTATTACTCCATGCAAGCCCTGCCTGCAAGCAAGGTCATTAACTCTCATGCCTCTAGCAGGACTCAGAGACGTGGAATGGTATTACTCCATGCAAGCCCTGCCTTCAAGCAAGGTCATTAACTCTCATGCCCCGAGCGAGACTCGAGACGTGGAATGGTATTACTCCATGCAAGCATTGCCTTGAAGCAGGGACATAAACTCTCATGCCTCGAGCGAGACTCAGAGACAAGGAATTGCATTAACTACAGTGGAATGAGAATTCAATTATTTTATCGAAGGTGGTTGGGGAAAAAAAAGGTTCGTTCGGAAACGTAGCAGAGTACCTAAATAATTGTACAAATTGAAAGGAGAACTGGCGTATACATCATTATTTTAAAAGTAATGGATTTTTTTTCCATTTTTTTAAAATCGGCCTGTTGTGGACAAAGAAATAAGTCATTATAGAGTCGCAAAAAAAATGTTGAATAGTATAGTGGAACACTCGAAAGAATCATGGTTATTTTAGCCATTAGTAAAGTGTTAGACACACGTGTTATAAGGTTAAGTCAGTCGCATGTGCAGATAAAGTATATAAAGTATTGGAGTTATTTCAGCCTTTAGTGAAGTGTTAAATACATGTTTTAAGGTTAAGTCAGTCGCATACGCAGATAAAGTATGTAAAGTATATAAAGTATTAAGGTAATTGTAGCATTTAGTAGAGTGCTAAACACATGTTATAAGGTTAAGTCAGTCGCATGCGCTGATCTAGTAAATGATATATTAAGGTTATTTCAGCCTTTATTAGTGTTAAACACATGTTATAAGGTTAGGACGGTCGCATGCGCAGATAATGTATATAAAGTAATAAGGTTATTTCAGCCCTTGGTAGAGTATTAATCACATGTTATAAGGTTAAGTCAGTCGCATACGCAAATGAAGCATATAAAGTATTAAGGTTATTGTAGCTATTAGTAGAGTGCTAAACACATGTTATTAGGTTAAGTCAGTCGCATGCGCAGATATAGCAAATGATATATTAAGGTTATTTTAGCCTTTAGTAGTGTTAAGGTTATTTTAGCCTTTCGTAGAGTGTTAAACACACGTGTTATGAGGTTAAGTCAGTCGCATGCTCAGATAAAGTATACAAAGTATTAAGGTAATTTAGCCTATAGTATAGTGTTAAATACACATGTTATGAGGTCAAGTCAGTCGCATACGCAGATAAAGTATATCAAGTATTAAGGTTATTTTAGCCTTTAGTTGAGTGTTAAACACACAAGTTATAAGGTTAAGTAAGTCGCATGCTCAGATAAAGTATATAAAATATTAAGGGTATTTTAGCCTTTATTAGTGTTGGACACACATGTTATAAATTTAGGTCCGTCGCATACGCAGATAAAGTATATAAAGTATTACGTTTTTTTTAGCCTTTAGTAGAGTGGTTAACACATGTTATAAGGTAAGTCAGTCGCGTGCGCAGATAAAGTATATAAAATATAAAGGGTATTTTAGCCTATAGTAGTGTTTAACACACATGTTATGAGGTTAAATCAGTCGTATACGCAGATAAAGTATATAAAGTATTAGGGTTATTTTAACCTTTTGTATAGTGTTAAACACACATGTTATAAGTTTAAATCAGTCGCATGCGCAGACAAAATTAATAAAGTATAAAGGTTATTTTAGCCTATAGTAGTGTTAAACACATGTTCTAAGGTTAAGTCAGTCGCATGAGCAAATAAAGTATATAAAGTATTGAACTTATTTAAGCCTTGAGCACTGTTGAACAAATGTTAAAAGTTTAAGTCAGTCGCATGCGCAGACAAAGTATATAAAGTAGTAGGGTTATTTTAACCTTCAGTAGTGTTAAACACATGTTATAAGGTTAAGTCAGTCACATACGCAGATAAAGTATATAAAGCATTGAGGTTATTTTAGCCTTCAGTAGAGTGTTAAACACATGTTATAAAGTTAAGTTAGTCGCATACGCAGATGAAGTACATAAAGTATTAGGGTTATTGTAGCCTATAGTAGAGTGTTAAGCACACATGATATAAGGTTAAGTCAGTCGCATACGCAGATAAAATATATTAAGTAATAAGGTTACTTTAGCCTATAGTAGAGTGTTAAACACATATTATAAGGTTGAGTCAGTCGCATGCGCAGATAAAGTACATAAAGTATTGAGGTTATTTCAGTCCCTAGTAGAGTGTTAAACACATGTTATAAGGTTAAGCAGTCGTATACGCAGATAAAGTATATAAAACAATAAGGTTATTTTAGTCTTTAGTAGAGTGTTAGCCATGTTATAAGGTTAAGTAGGTCGCATGCGCAGATAAAGTATATAAGGTATTAGGGTTATTTTAGCCTTTAGAAGAGTGTTAAACACGTGTTATAAGGTTAAGTCAGTCGCATCCGCAGATGAAGTATATCAAATATTAAGGTTATTTTTGCCGTTAGTAGCGTTAAACACATGTTATAAGGTTAGGTCAGTCGCATGCCCAGATGAAGTATATAAAGTATTAAGGTTACATCAGACTGTGGTAGTGTTAAACACATGTTATAAGGTTAAGTCCGTGGCATACGCAGATAAAGTATATAAAACATTGAGGTGATTTTAGTTTTTAGTAGAGTGTTAAACATGTTATAGGGTTAAGTAGGTCGCATGCGCAGAAAAAGTATATTAAGTATTAAGGTTATTTTAGCATTTAAAAGAGTGTTAAACACGTGTTATAAGGTTAAGTCAGTCGCATGCGCAGGTAAAGTATATGAAATACTAAGGTTATTTTAGCCTTTAGTAGCGTTAAACACATGTTATAAGGTTAAGTCAGTCGCATGCCCAGATGAAGTATATAAAGTATTAAGGTTATTTTAGCTTTTAGTAGTGTTAAAAACATGTTATAAGGGCAAGTCAGTGACATACGCAGATAAAGTATATAAAGTATTAAAGTTATTTTAGCCTTTAGTAGAGTTTTGAACACACATGTTATAAGGGTAAGTCAGTCGCACACACTCTGTTGCCCATCGTTCAATATGTAAAATCGAAAGAAAACTTTACAATTAACTATTAAATACCAGAAAATAATGTAAAATATGTTAGGCCAACCGACGTTCAAGTAATCATGGAGAAACTGAGAGTAGAAAATGTCCAACATGGAATTGTCTATATAATGTACCCATGAAATGTTTGCCAAACGAATCACAAATTTTGCAACTAATACTTAGTGAATATGAAGTCAGGCGAGCTATCACGAGCTTTCCTCGTAGGTCAAGATCTCGTGCTATCAATTAGGCAGTTCATTTTGATTCAAAGGTGTATTGTCGATCAGCTTTTCAATAATAAAACACAAAAGTTCATAATTTTCAAGTATTAACCTGGTATAAAATGGCATGAACTTGCATTTCCGGTGGTCTTAACTCTTGTTCCAAAATATACATCTAGGGCAGAAAGACTATCAATTTTCCAGAGCACTGCATCTATGGTGATGATCCGGTAGGGACCATACAACGCAACTAAAATTATACCCGTTTGAACACAAACGTGCAGTTCCTTGTGCCAATTTGGTCTCACAGTAGGAGCAAAAATTTTGTTATATTGATTTAGAGGCTCATAAAATTCTCTTTAGAATTTGCAACATGTAATGCAATGCAGGTGAAATTGTACATCAAGAATTATTTGACACTTGTAAATATTCCCTTAATCATTTACAAAATTTGGATCCAATTCGAGGAGAATATTATTGGAGTTAACTTTCAATATTGTGCACAGCATTATCATATACGTCTATGTTGTTTACTTGTTCTCATAGACGTCAATGTTGTTTTCTTGTTCACCCATTCAAGTCATACGCTGTAGATAAAACGTCGACAAATAAAAAGTTGTTGGATGTTTGTAACAGTCCCATTCAAGCACGCTAAAAATATTAGAATCTTAACGGTAAATATTTTTTTTTACTGTCTACAAGTCGAGTAAGAAACTTGATGCAAGCGTTGGATAGGGAGGAGAATACTCCAGCACCTTGATGCAAGCGTTGGATAGGGAGGAGAATACTCTAGAAACTTGATGCAAGCGTTGGATATGAAGGAGGATACTCTAGAAACTCGATGCAAGCGTTGGATAGGGAGGATGATACTCTAGCACCTCGATGCAAGCGTTGGATAGGGAGGAGGATACTCTAGAAACTCGATGCAAGCGTTGGATATGAAGGAGGTTACTCTAGAAACTCAATGCAAGCGTTGGATAGGGAGGAGGATACTTTAGAAACTTGATGCAAGCGTTGGATAGGGAGGAGGATACTCTAGAAACTCGATGCAAGCGTTGGATATGAAGAAGGATACTCTAGAAACTCGATGCAAGCGATGGATAGGGAGGAGGATACTTTAGAAACTTGATGCAAGCGTTGGATAGGGAGGAGGATACTCTAGAAACTCGATGCAAGCGTTGGATAGGGAGGATGATACTCTAGAACATCGATGCAAGCGATGGATAGGGAGGAGGATGCGAGCGATGGATAGGGAAGAGGATACTCTGGATCTAAGAAAATGAAATGTACCTAAGCTCAGTTGCCTCCGTTTAAAGAAGTAGAGCAAAGGGATTGGAATGTGGGATGATTTGAAGCATGGATTCAATCTGCCCCTACCACAGAATAATTAAGGGGATTGGAATGGGCAAGGGGATTGGAATGCGGGGAAGCGGGATAATTCGAAGCATGGATTCACTCCGCCCCTACCACAGAATGATTAAGGGGATTAGAATGGGCACGGGGATTGGAATGGGGGAAAGGTGGATGATTCGAAGCATGGGTTCAATACCCCTACCACAGAATGGTTAACTGTTTGGCCGCTAAAACCAAGAAACAACTGCCGCGGTGTTTCAGTAGAGCAGTTTAATTTTCAATATAAAAATTCTTGTGCACTGCAGCTTTAGAGCTTTGATTCATGAGCAAACATATGTTATATAATCTAAAGTTCGCTTTGTGCACTTTGATTAATGTTTGACACCAGGTTGATATCAAAAACTTTCATGTGTTCAGGTTGCTGTTCTAATTATTACTTCACATGTCATGGCCCTAGCGGCGAAAGGATCCTCATACCCTACATCTTCGTATATCATCATATAACAAATGCTAGTATTCATGGATTAGGGTAAGTTTAGTATATTAATACCAATACGAATCGTTGTATCATCTATTACGCTTTAGGGTTACATGAGGTAGGCGGTGGGGAGGTGCTTGGTCTCCTCACCCCAGGCCCACGGTTACTTACCAAGACTCGAACAATCAGCCTACCATACCAGACTTGCCTTTCAGCTTGGCACTATATTCACGGCCTCAGACAATGGAAAAAAAAGATCAATTTGTTTTGACAGTAGCGAAGGTTTACTAAAAAATCGGTTACCTTGCAACAACATCCTGTACAACTACCGGCCACGCAACTCTTCCCCCAGAGTTAAAAGTAAAATGCGAGTGCTCCTCCATGCCTAACTGGATTGAGGGGCTGAATCCTTCCCAGCAAAGCACTGCTCGGAGCAACAGTTGGCCGGTTCGCCGACTAACTGTTGCTATTTCAGTGCCACAATGCGAAATAACATTATTCAGAAATAACTGTGGGATATGTATGGGAAAATTTGAGTCGATTCAAACCAACTGGGGAACTAGTAATATATGTTCTAAATTACAATTGAAATTATAAAATGAAAGGGGTAACGGAATTGGCCCGCTAGAGTGCCATCACCAACATGTAACTGATTACTGGAATGTCATCACTGGAATCCTAGCCACTTCTAGTAAACGAAGAAACGGCTGGAAAGGAAACACTGGAAAAGTGATCACTGACATCATATCACTTATTTGATGACGGAAAATTTGTACTGACATCGTATCATCTAAATTTGATGATGGAAATATTGCATAAACATTGCATCAGTTGAATTTCATGTCGGAAATTTTGCACTGATGACGGAAATTTTGCACTAACATCGTATCAGTTGATTTTATGACGGAAATTTTGCACTGACATCGTATCAGTAGAATTTTATGACGAAAGTTTTGCACTGAAATCGTATCAGTTGAATTTGATGACGGAAATTTTGCACTGACATCGTTTCAGTTGAATTTGAAGACAGAAATTTTGCACTGATATCGTATCAGTTGAATTTGAAGACGGAAATTTTGCACTGACATCGTATCAGTTGAATTTTATGACGAAAGTTTTGCACTGAAATCGTATCAGTTGAATTTGATGACGAATGTTTTGCACTGACATTGTATCAGCTAAATTTGATGACGGAAATTCTGCACTGCAGATCGTATCAATAAAATTTGCTGACGGAAATTTTGGACGCTGAGAAGTGATCATAGAGAAAGTAACACATAAAACTGTCACTTGAAATGGTTTCTATTTCCTATATTTCAACAAATTACTTTAAATTCAGAAGCACATACGAGACTTGAGATGGTAGCTGGATCCTAATAATCTTGGAGCACACACAGTTATAAGATATTGTGTAGGCAATAAAAAACAATGGAATTAGTAAGTCAAACATTCTAGTGCAGTTATATTCGGCGATTAAATCCTGTTATATATCTTAACACAAAGGTATTTTAACCGTTACTAGATTGCAAATAAATAACGGAACACAGATTCAAGTGATTAATGGAAGCCCGGATTCGGTTCATTGCTCCACATCATCCGGACTGCTTTCATTGCTCCACGTCATCCGGATTGCGTTCATTGCTCAACATCATGAATATTGCGTTCATTGCTCCACATCATCCGGATTGCGTTCATTGCTCCACATCATCCGGATTGCGTTCATTGCTCCACATCATCCGGATTGCGTTCATTGCTCCACATCATCCGGATTGCGTTCATTGCTCCACATCATCCGGATTGCGTTCATTGCTCCACATCATCCGGATTGCGTTCATTGCTCCACATCATCCAGATTGCGTTCATTGCTCCACATCATCCGGATTGCGTTCATTGCTCCACATCAATCGGATTGCGTTCATTGCTCCACATCATCCGTATTGCGTTCATTGCTCCACATCATCCGGATTGCGTCCATTGTTCCACATCATCCGGATTGCGTTTATTGCTCCACATCTTCCGGATTGCGTTCATTGCTCCACATCATCCGGATTGCTTTCATTGCTCCACATCATCCGGATTGCGTCCATCGCTCCACAACATCCGGATTGCGGCCATCGCTCCACATTATCCGGATTGCGTTCATTGCTCCACATCATCCGGATTGCGTTCATTGCTCCACATCCTCCGGATTGCGTTCGCTGCTCCACATAATCCAGATTGCGTTCATTGCTCCACATCATCCGGATTGCGTTCATTGCTCAAAATCATTCGGATTGTACAATTTTATAATAATTTTAATTCGATATTATTGTTGGTGTATTACCCGCTATCTCCTATAAACGAAGTGTGATACACGCTGAATCAAACTACACCAAACATATGCGTTAAAACAAACTAAACACACAACACAAACTCCTTAGCACAGATTGATTGACAATAAACAAAGACCTTGGAACCTTCCCAACCTCTTTGCACACCCAAAACAAACAAAGACGTTCCCTTTGTTTTCCGGTCAAGAAATATTTCCCCCTCGCCAACGTTCCCGCCAACAGAAGCGATTTTCCTTGTGGGTTTTCCTCGCCAAAGGGATTTACCACGGGAGATGCTGATGCCTGGCAACATCGTTAAAATGCAAATCGTTACCCTAAGCTACAGGGTAATTTTTTTACCCTAAGGCAGCGCGGCGCTGCGTGGAGTTCGTGGTCATATTAGCAAGGCTGTTTAGGGAGGATGGTCCCATTTGTATGGCTGTTAGGGGAGTAGGGTAATGTTACAACATATTTTCAGTAGGGTTTTAAGCTGTATGTAGCCTGACAGTTGCTTTTTTCGTCGTTATTATGTAACTTTGAGAGAATTTTTCGTTGGGTTATTATAAAAAGAGTGTCTACATCAGTATTCACACAATAAAAGCTAGGTTAGGTTAGGTTAAGTTAGGGAGGCTTTATGAATTCCTCATTTCTGATTTGGGGTATCTTTTTAGAGTAAACACGTGGCTGACGTTGGTTCGGCACGTTTACTGTTACAGCACCTCCCTGACACGAGAGACTGGCATTGTGTTTAGAGCCCCCCTCCATCTTTTAACGGAGAATGGTCATACTAGGAAGACTGTTGTTGGTGGATAGTACGACCATAGAGAATGGTCGTACTAGGAAGACTGTTGTTGGTGGATAGTACGACCATAGGGAATGGTCGTACTAGGAAGACTGTTGTTGCTGGATAGTACGACCATAGATAATGGTCGTACTAGGAAAACTGTTGTTGGTGGATAGTACGGCCATAGATAATGGTCGTACTAAGAAGACTGTTGTTGGTGGATAGTACGACCATAGATAATGGTCGTACTAGGAACACTGTTGTTGGTGAATAGTACGAGAATACAGAATGGTCGTACTAGGAAGGCTGTTGTTGGTGGATAGTACGAGCATAGAGAATGGTCGTACTAGGAAGGCTGTTGTTGGTGGATAGTACGACCATATAGAATGGTCGTACTAGGAAGACTGTTGTTAGTTGATGACTGTTTTATGGAGTGTGGTCATATTAAAAAAGTTTTTGTTCGTGGTTGGTCTTATTATTATGGCTTTAAATTGAGTATGGTCGTATAACAAAGACTGCTGTTGAAGAATGGTTATATAAGTAAAGCTATTAATGAAGTTTTGTTATATTAGGAAGAGCGTTAATAAAATACGGTCATATTAGGATACGGACATATTAGTATGGCTATTGTAGGGGTGGCGTTTTAGTTGAAGAGCTGTTTAGGTTGATCTTGGTCATATGAGAGAGACTGTTAAAAAATTAACATATTAGCATGACACTTTGGGGAGCTAGTGGAAATATTAGAACGGTTGTTTAGGGAGTTCGTTGTCTTATTAGTAAGGCTAATTCAAGAAGTTCGTTGTCATATTAGTAGGGCTGTTTAGGGAGTTCGAGTTCATATTAGTAAGGCTGTTTTTGTGCAGATCGTGGTAATATTAGTATGGCTGCTCTGGAAGTTCGTGGTCATATTAGTGAGGCTGCTTAGGAAGTTCGTGGTCATATTAGTAATGCTGTTTAGGGAGTCCAGGGACATATTAGTAAGTCGGTTAAAGAAAATTTATTATTTTAGCACGACTGTTTAAGACGCCCTTCGTCGTCTCACTGACAGCGTTTTATGAGTGAATGTCCTTGGTACTGAGCAGGTCCGATAGCTGCGTCGCCTCACTGACAGTGTTTTATGAGTGGATGTCCTTGGTACTGAGCAGGTCCTATAACTGCGTCGCCTCACTGACAGTGTTTTATGAGTGGATGTCCTTGGTACTGAGCAGGTCCTATAACTGCGTCGCCTCACTGACAGTGTTTTATGAGTGGATGTCCTTGATACTGAGCAGGTCCGATAACTGCGTCGCCTCACTGACAGTGTTTTATGAGTGGATGTCCTTGGTACTGAGACGGTCCTATAACTGCGTCGCCTCACTGACAGTGTTTTATGAGTGGATGACCTTGGTACTGAGCAGGTCTATAACATCATTTATTTCCCTCTGCAGTAAACGATCAGTCACTGTTTTTGTCGCACTGCCTAATTAGATCAGGAGTTAGGAATTGTATTTTTATGTGTGACTGTTAATGTATTGACCAAAATAACTGGTGTTACCAGCACTACAATAAATGGATTTGAGTTTGGATCGATAACAGGGAGGAAACAAAAGATTTAAATGAAATATGGTGGCCACAGTTCTGCTATTCGTAACGTTATTTAAGTCCTTTGCCTGTATAAAAAGTGACATCTCGCTAAATTATATAGTTTAATTTAAACAAGTTATTTAGTTCCCCCGCGTCCCAAAGTTTTACCTTGCTAAGTTAGCAAGGTCCCCTGAGCATGTCAAAAAGTTCCGCCTTGGTATGCTATAAAAACTCCGCAGTGATGTATGCATGTTTTACCAACTTGAAATGTCACAAAATGGTGCGATATGTCACAAGAGTTACACCTCCCTTGGTTATCAAGGTACTTAGAAATGTCACAGGTGTTGCTTCTCCCTTGGTTATCAAGGTAAGCAGATATGTCACAAGAGTAACACCTCCCCTGGTTGTCAAGGTATGCAGATATGTCAGAAGTGTTGCATCTCTCATGGTTATCAAGCTACACAGATATGTCACAAATATTGCACCTCCCTTGGTTATCAAGCTACGCAGATACGTCACAAGAGTTACACCTCCCTTGGTTATCAAGCTACGCAGATATGTCACAAATATTGCACCTCCCTTGGTTATCAAGGTACGCAGATATGTCACAAGAGTTACACCTCCCTTGGTTATCAAACTACGCAGATATGTCACAAATATTGCACCTCCCTTGGTTATCAAGGTACGCAGATATGTCACAAATATTGCACCTCCCTTGGTTATCAAGCTACGCAGATATGTCACAAATATTGCACCTCCCTTGGTTATCAAGCTACGCAGATTTTGATTTGATTTGATTTGGGCCTCATTTCCACCAGAGCCTCAACGTGAGTCATAATAGGCTCCTCCGTAGGGCTCGATGATCATTGATTCCAATAGGCTCGCACGCCTAGGTGTGCGAGGAAAATACAAAACAACGCTTTTAACGTTAGAAAGAAAGATAAAATATTTAGCAATGTCAGACGCACGCTGGTGCGCAAAAGAAAAAACGCTTACACGAAACGGACCTCCGCTTCCAATCCTTTTGAATTTGAAGAGTATATATACGCACCCTAGTGCGTACAGGTAGCATCAAGATTAGTACAAGGTCAGTGGCTGCACGGGCAAATTCAGCTCCGACAGCAACGCAACACAATATTTACAGCTACGCGGTTTGGTTGTTTAAGTACAATTTACTCATTTAGGTAAGATAAAGACTCAGATGAACCGAAACGAATCCTCGCCTCCAACCCCTCAGAACCTCATGTATATGTCTACACGCCAGTGCGCACAGATAGCATCGTCAAAATGGGCACAAGGTGCACGGCTACTCGGACTAAGAAAGCTCCGACAGCAACGCAACACAATGTTTCCAGCTACGCGGTCTATTTGATTTCAAGTACGATTTATTTAGTCAGGCAAGA
>SDVV010033562.1:0-11284 GCA_016164225.1 Gammarus roeselii
TATCCAGCGCAGCGGACGGACGGGTGGCTTGCGTAGGGGTGGATGGGGCTTTCAGCCCTAGCTTTCGAATGTATTTGGAGAGGTTTCGCGGTTATGTACATTTGTATTTTATTGTAGTTTAACGTTTATTGTACTTATATATGTTTATTTTCCTTTAGATGTTTGTATTGCGGTGCGCCTGTTTTTTTACTGTTATTCATTATCTATTTATTTGGTTCTGGTAGGAATATGCCTTCATCTCATGTGGACATGGGGAACGGGGCCCCCATAAATATATGTTTTTTTTCTCTGGACTGCTTGGTCACTTGCTGTTTCTTCATTTTATATATTTATACCTCATTACTTTTAGACGGGTGGGTGTAGGGACCGTCTAGCAAAAGTTCAGTACGCCTCTAGAGTTTTCGTCGGGTGAGGCTGCTCTTAGCTGTTTTTTGTTTTATCAAAATTTTTCCATGGCTCATCTGGGATTATTTCTATGTTCTGAGTATCTGTATCATTATATATTTATGTCTGGCATATTGATTCTACATATTTTCTGCGTATATTTTGTTTGTATTCCAGCTAGGGGTATAATTGACTCATTCGGTGGTTAGTTGGTGGTTTCCTAGTGGTTGGAGTGGTATATTTTGTGTTTTTTTTTGTTGGATGATCTTTGCAATGTACATATTGTTTGTAGGAATAGTATGGTAGTTATTTTAATAGATCGATTTGCAGCCTTAGTATGCGTTTGGCCCTGCTTGATACAAGCCTGATGGTTAGATTTGGGGCAATGTTGTGTGTTTTCTGTCAGTTTATTTCGTATGTATATAATAAGTACATGAATAGTATGGTATAATAGTTTGACAGTTGACGGATGTATGCACATATTTATAGGGTACAACAGCTTCGTTACGAGAATCTGTATACTCTATAGAGTACTATCCAGTTTTGAACCTGATATCTCGGTGACACCATGTATCCGCATGTTCCAAATGGACCGTTATCAAGCGGCAGTCGCATGTTCGGGTAGTCTTATCTTGATTTTTTTGTGTATAGTGAGTATCGGTCGGATGTCCCCCTCAGCGAGAGTAGCTGGAGCTTACTTGAACGATATGAATTTATTGTAAGTTATTATATTGTGTTCTGTATACATAGTAATGAACGGTTGATATATGTTGAATTTGTATTATTTTGGGAATTTTGACTGTTGATTTTAAACAGTTATAGTAATTGTAGAATAATTTAGGTTTGCATTTTTCATGATGCACATTTCAGGCATAATTAGTGTTTTTTTGCATTTTTTTCATGTATATATGGCATTTTGTTACGAATAAGCCGTGGATACTTTAGTTAAAGAAGATTTGTTTTGGACTCCGTTGGAGGGAAATTCCATCAGATTTGTATATACTATAGCGCATTCATGTAGAAATATTTAACATCATGTACTGTAGGTTCCAGTAATGTATATTGTTCGCATGATTCGCTAACTTATTCATGTAATTGTTCGGTAGGTTACATGCTAGTTTTTTTTTATCGTACTTTATGGTTTTAAATGTATGTTTGGGGCATGGTAGAGAATTGATCATCTTGCTTTATTATAACTCGAGCGTTTTAGTATGTTCATTAAGTTTTGCATGTTCTCTGTAGAGTTTCCATCTTCAATGCAAGGTTTTTTCTATTATGTGCAGTTATAGGAATATTAGGATGTATTACGTTTACATCTGCAATGTAGAACATCATTTCAGATGGTATATTTTTCTAGTGTTTCATGTATCTTTTACGTCCTGTTACAGAGAATGATATGAAAAAATATAGCTATAGAAGATCCGATTTGTTACAAGCTTGGTCTCGATGTTAGTTCATTCCGTTTGTGTTCATTTGTATAAGTAGACCGTTTTACTATGTTGGATACCCTCGTCTATTACAATTTTTCAATCTTGCTTACGACAGAGTAGAGAATTACAAAGACTTTTTTGCCTATTGTTATTGCTGTAGGATTTTTCAACGGTAATCAAAGGCATATTATGTAAGAGAGGTGTAAATCCTTACTACATCTTTGGGAAATTTTCGTCGTTAAACCCTAGTAAGAGTGTGTAGTTTAACGTCTTAGAAGATGATTTACTGGATGGATTGGTCCTGGTGCAGAGGCAATTTACACTCTTTGGTAATCATTTACAGTTCATCCAAGTTCAACGTGAATTTGTAAGTTCATGTGGATATTGGTCTTGAATTCCACGGATTTGATAGAGAAGGTATGCTACGAGCAGTTGGTCTTTGTAGTGATTTACTTAGGTCGTCAGTGTACAGATTCCCAGATTTTATGGACACACTCTTTATAAATCATGTCAGGCCCATTCTTGACAACTGTACCTGTGGATGGATTCTTGCTTATGTCCAAGATGTGACTTTGCTCGAAGCTGTTCATAGAAGATGGACTAAACAGATGCATGGTATGTCTGAGGTGTTGTACCATGATTGGATTGGTGTCTCTAAATTTTGTTCATTATCAGGGGTGGCTTGCTGAGAAATTACCCAATAAAGCATTTTAGGGTTCGTTGTTATGACACGTAGGCGTTAATTTTATCCTACTACAGGCATAGCATCGGTAAGGTTTAAGAATCGGTTTCAGATTGAACGCGTATTGTAGTAAAATAGCTTTATTACGCATGAATTCGGTGTTTGTTTTACTGTCAGATATTTTTTAGGTATGGGTTATATGTTAGGAAACGATCCCAGTCTTCTTTCAGATCACCTAGGAGTTGAAGTAGAAAGTTATTTCTATTAATTACAAGATCGGTAACGCATATCGGCATCATGTATTAATTTACGAAACACCTTCCATATTGAAGTAGGATTTATCTTTTGGGCGTGGTAGGATCCACCGTGTATCATACATAATCAATGTTGCTTAAACCATAACATAGAAAGTTATTTAGTCATTTATAATACTGTTATACGTATTTTTTGAACAGTTATCATAGATACATAATTTTTTCGGTTTAAATTCGCATAATTTGCTAAAGTGTTGGGTATAAATTCGCTTGATTGGATGAAGTTGTACAAAATATTGGTTGATTTTACCTCGTGACATTGGAACTAGGGTCCTGTTTGAAGTTATCTTGGATCACTAATCTACCGGATTTGTGTAAAGTGTTAGTGTTGAAATACTTCATAAGTTTATTTTAGACCTCAATTAGGTTATTCGGACGCATACTTATATTAGATATTCATTCACACATGTCTATCTTTTATAAACGTATGTTTGCCGTTCGCAGTTGAAACAGTAAAATTATTGCTTGATTCAGGTATCGTTATGAGATTTCGTTGAGATTCAGAATATCATACTTATTCGAACATTCTCTTCATCAACTCTAGCATTTTTACTATAAAATTGTGGTGTAAGGACCACAGTTAACGAAATCTAGAATATCAATCACGCCCAAGGTACATAATTAGCAATAGCGATTCACGACACCATTGACAAGAAAACTCAATTGATGAAAAATGGTTGCCATGCACAACTAGAATTGTTAATACCTAAGCTAACCAACCTCACCAATAATTATGTATTTTTAATCACGTTTGATGACTATGTATGGTATTTAATCATTCTTTCATGCGATCTACAAATCGAATCAGATCACATGGTTCTATTTTACATGTTTTTTTATTATCACACACCATGTAGACATATACAGAATCGATGCCGGCACATGTGCCAACACTGTGCCTGCACATGTGTCGGCACCATGTAGACATACACAGGGTCGATGCCGGCACCTGTGCCGGCACCATGTAGGTATACACAGCGTCGAAGCCGGCACCTGTACCTGCACCATGTAGACACATACACACATTTGTACGCATATTCAGTCTCGGTTAACATCTGTGGCATTTTAACTTGTATCTGTGATTTCCATTACAACTAAGTCCCTTGGTTTTGTTTCGAGATATTTAATGTGGATCAGCTTCACGTCATGTTAGGTTGAAAGATCTAGTCATCCTAACCAAACCTAATCTGTTCTAAACAAGAATTATGTATTATCAATCGAGTTTTCGTGCTTACATATGATTTTTTTTCATCCAACCTCCCCACTTGGAATATTTATTTAAGATAACATTAGCAGTTTGAATACACTCCTCCAACTTTAATCTGGCAAATATCCTTTTGCAGATGTTTAGATTCCAGAACATTATAAATATCTCCATTTCACGGTTGGATGAAACTCAGCCGGTAGGTTCCAATAGAACTAATTCACTTTGTTTGTTGCAAGGTCTAAATGGGGATCAGTTTCACGTGCTGTTTGGTTCAAAGATATAGTCAATCTAACCTAACCAACCCAACCAATAGTTATGTATTTTTTTTATATACATTGTTCAGGGGTATATATGGTATTTATTCATTAATTTATGCGATATACAAATCAAATCACTTCATTTCGCTCTAAAAAAATCAAATATCTTCTTAAATGCCACGCGCCATGTAGACACATACACACTTTTGTATACATAAACGGGATCGGTGCCGACACCATGCAAACATATCTACTTCTGTATGCATATGCAGGGTCGGTATCGCCATCATTTACTCACATATATACTTAGTATAGCTTAGGGCTGAGAGGAGAAGATTCAAAAACTATTGTTTCACTTAGCTGATGACATAGGATACTGGCTTTGCTTTTTTTTCGCCTGTCACAATACAAAATAGTTATCATCTGTATTATTTCTGCTGTAGATTTATGATGTAATAGACCCACGTCAACATCATCATATGCAACATTTTGCTATGAGTCTGCAATTTTCATGCGTTTATGTGTGTGTGTGTGTATACCTAAGTGTTATGCGCACCCAACCTAACATATAGTAACCCAGAATTATGTGTTTATATTCAACTCTTCATGCTTATGCAAGATATTTCTTTCAGTGATTTAGGCCTTTTTTCATATCAAACCTTCCCCTTGGCTCTACATGTTAATCTATCATTACCAATTTGAATGCACTCTCCCAATTTTGATGAAGCACATTTTCGTCCATTTTCATAAGTAAATGATGCCATTTGTTTGAATGTTATATGTTATTCATATTATTTATTTTTTGATAGACTTTTGTATGAGCGTTGCTCGATACCTCCTATGTACTGCTTTCCTAATTTCAGTATCTGTCATAGGTAGGCTGTATTATTTTAAATTTCTAGTTGGGACTCGGTGGGGTTATAAGATGGCAATCTTGTTATAGCTTCCACTGTTTAACCTAACCAAGAATTATGTGTCATCGTTCGAAATTTCTTTCAAATATCTCCACTTGGCTCTGCATTTTGATCTATCATTTGCTGTTTGAAGACACTCCTCCATTTTTTTGTTAACAAATTTCGCTCATTTTCGTATATAAATTACGTCGTTTGGTTGATTTTTATAGATATTTTCCTTATTATTCTTGAATTTTACCGTAAATCTAGATCACTTTCCCCTGTATGTTATTTACACTCAACCTAACATAATCTAACCTATTTTAACCATGAATGAAGTGTTTTTATTATAGTATTCACGCTTATGGAGGATATTTATTCATTTTTATGCGTTATACCTATTAATCACTCTACCCGACTCTATAAATCGCTTAAACCTAGATTTTTTTTGGTCACTTCCTACCTATATCGTTTAGCAAATATCTCTCAGTTTTAAACATAAATTGTTTGAATGTTATAAGTAATTAATATTCATCACCAGTTTCACACAAACGGAAACATGGTCTCACACCCGTTTTTCTTCATTCCACCTCTAACGTCTTACACCCATTATTATCATATTCCACTCCATTAGTTTTATAAACTTGACCATTACTTTGTTTGAAATGATGCAATCAATTACTTGTCCATTTATCTTTATTCAACTGAATTTGTTTCCTGCAAATTTAGTGCACACCCCCCGTTCTTCCACTATTATTGAAAAAAACGCCAAATCAAGCTATACCCCATCCTTTCTCAATAGTATCACAACGTCGACTATGTGTTTGTACATGTGTATGCTCAAGCGTATGTAGGTGTATATGAGTTAAAAAAAACTATAACAAAAATCATAATTCAGTATTTCGATGAAATTTTAAATTTTCGACGGATAACAGAGCCAAGTCGGTTTAGTGAAGTGATAAATGCTACTAAAGTAAGGTCTGGCCTCGAAAATGTGGAGAAAAAAATCTCAATCTTAAATTTTGTTATACATACATTCATGCATACAAAAGTGTGTATGTGTGTATATAGTGTGCGATATTGAATAAGATATGTGACAAAATTAGATCGAAATGGAGTGACTTGATATGTATATCGCTTAAGTTAGTGAATATATACCTCTGAAAAAACGTATATAAAAAAATACATAACTATTGATTGGATTGGTTAGGTTAGATTGACTATGTCTGAACCAAACATTTCGATCGATAATACATAACTCTTGGTTAGATTAGGTTAGCTTAGGTTAGAATGACTAGATATTTTAACCTAACATGACGTGAAGCTGATCCACATTAAATATCTTGTAACATAAGCAACGGACTTAGTTCTAATGGGAATAACAGAACAAAGGTAAAATTCTACAGATGTTAACTTAGACTGTATTTGCGTACAAATGTGTGCATGTGTCTACAGGGTGCCGGCACAAGTGCTGGCTTCAACCCTATATATGCCTACATGGTGCCGGCACATGTGTAGGCATCGACCCTGTATATGCCTACATGGTGCCAGCACAGTGCCGGCACATGTGCCGGTATCGACCCTGTATATGTCTACACGTTGTGTGATAATAAACAAAATATGTAAAATATAACCATGTGCAGTGATTTAATTTGTATATCGCATATAAGAATGATTAAATATAAATAAATAGTCATCAAATGGAGGGATTTGATATGTATATCGCATAAATTGACGAAAACACTTACATAAAAAAATACAAAACTATTGGATGGGTTGGTTAGGATAGATTAAATATGTCTTTGAACCAAACATCACGTGAAACTGATTCGCATTAAAACCTTGCAACAAACGAAGTGAATCAGTTCTATTGGTACCTACCGGTTGAGTCTCATCCAACCGTAAAATAGAGATATTTATAACGTTCTGGAATCTAAGCATCTGCAAAAAGATATTTGCCAGATCATAGTTGGAAGTGTATTCAAACTGCTAATGTTATCTTAAATAAATATTCCAAGTCTACACTTGGAATATCTATTTAAGATAACATTAGCAGTTTGAATACACTCCTCCAACTTTAATATGGCAAATATCCTCTCGCAGATGTTTCGATTCCAGAACATTATAGAAGACTATCATTTGCGATTGGATGAGACTCAAACGGTAGGTACCAATAGAAATAATTCACTCCGTTTGTTTCAACGTTTTATCTGAATATTTCATAAATCAATGGAAAATATATTATGTGTAGGCACGAAAACTCGATCGCTAATACATAATTATTGATTAGAATAGGTTAGCTTAGGTTAGGATGACTAGATATTTTAACCTCAAATGACGTGAAGCTGATTCACATTAAATATCGTGTAACAAAAGCAAGGGACTTAGTTATAATGAGAATCACAGATAAAAATTAAAATGCAACAGATGTTAACCGAGACTGTATTTGCGTACAAATGTGTATATGTGTCTACATGGTGCGGCACAGGTGCTGGCTTCAACCCTATATATGCCTACATAGTGCCGGCACATGTGCCGGCATTGACCCTGTATATGCCTACATGGTGCCGGCACATGTGCCGGTATCGACCCTGCATAAGTCTACATGGTGTGTTAATAAAAAAATATGTAAAATAGAACCATGTGCAGTGATTTGATTTGTATATCACATAAAAGGAAGATTAAATAAAAATACATGGTCATCAAACGTGAATAAAAAGACATAATTATTGGTGAGGTTGGTTAGGTTAGGTATTAACGTACCTGGCAGTGCATGGCAACCATTTTGTATTAATATGAGTTTTCTTGTCGATGATAACGTACATTGATATTTGAATCGCTAATTATGTACCTTGAGCGTGATTTATATTCTAGATTTTGTTGTCTGCGGTTACATCACAATTCTATAGTAAAAATGCTAGATTGGATATAAAGAATACTCGAATATGTATGATATTCTGAATTTCAACGAAATCCCATTACAATACCTGAATCGAGAAGTGATTTTGACTGTTTAAACTGTGAACGGTTAACATACATTTATAAAAGATAGACTTATGTGAATGAGCATCTAGTATAGGTATGCACCCGAGTAACCTAATTGAGGTTTAAAATAAACTGACGGAGTATTTCAACACTAACACTTGCCACAAATCCGGTAGATTAGTGATCCAAGATAACTTCAATCAGGACCCCAGATCCAATGTCAAGAGGTTAAACCTACCAATATTTTGTACCACTACATCCAATTAGGCGCATTCATTCCCATCACTATATAAAATTTTTGGAATTTAAACCTAAAAAATTATATTCCTATGATAACTGTTCAAAAAACGTATAACAGTAATAAAAATAGCTGAATAACTTCCCTCACTATTGTTTGGGCAACATTGATTGTGTACGATATACGGTGTATCCTACCACACCCAAAAGATAGATCCTACGCCAATATTAAAGGTGTATGGTAAATCAATTCATGATGCCGATATACGTTATCGATCTTGTAATTAATAGAAATAATCCTGTACTTCAACTCCTAAGGCGATCTGAAACAGGACTGAGATCGTTTCCTTACAAACACTGAATTCATGCGTAATAAGGTTATTTTACAACGTTAGCAGTTCAATCGGAAACAGATTCTTAAACCTTACTGATGTTTTGCCTCTAGGAGGACAAAATCATTGCCCACGTGTCATTACATAGAACCCTACAATGCTTTATTAGGTCACTTCTCAGCAAGCTACCCATGATAAAGAACACATTTTTGAGGCACCAGCCAGTCATGGTACAACACATCAGGCATACCATTCATCTGTTTAGTCCATCTTCTATGAACAGCTTCGATCAAAAATACATCCTGGACATAAACAAGAATCCATACACAGGTACAGTTGTCAAGAATGGGCCTGACATGAGTCACAAAGAGTGTGGTCATAAAACCTGGACATCTGTACACTGACGACCTAAGTATATCAATAAAAAGACCAACTGCTCGTCGCATGATGGAACTCAAGACCAACATCCAAAAGAACTTACAAATTCACGTTGAACTTGGATGAACTCCAAATTATTTCCAAAAATTGTAAACTGCCTCTGCACCAGGACCAATCCATCCAGTAAATCGTGTTCTAAAACGTTAAACTACCAACTTGCTAGGGTTAAACGACGAAAATTCCACACAGATGTAGTACGGATTTACACCTCTTAAACATATATTTATATGATGACCGTTGAAAAAATCATACAACAATCACAATCCCCATAAAAAAATCTATGTAATTCTCTACTCTGTTGTAGGCAAGATTGAGTAATTGCAATAGAAGAGGTATCCAACGTAGTGAAGCGGTCTACTTATACAAATAAACATAAACGCAACGAGCTTTTGTCAAGGGGACCCCTCTAACTCCTCCTAAACATTGAAATATGACGTTATTCCTACAATAAATTTACAATAAACTAACAACAAGACCATGCTTGAAACAAATTGAATCTTCTAACGCTATGTTTTTCTACGTAACATACATAAAACACTAGAAAATATACCATCGGACTAAATTGCACCTGAAAAGATGTTCTACATTGCAGATGTAAACGTAATATATCCCAATATTCCTAAGCTGCATAAAATAGACAAAACTTTGCATTGAAGAGGGAAACTCTACAGAGAACATACAAACTTAATGAAACGTACTAAAACGCTCGAGTTATAATAAAGCAAGATTACCAAACCTCTACCATGTCCCAAACAAATATTAAAAACCTTGAAGTACAAGAAAAAACTAGCATGTAACCTACCAAACAAATAACGTGAATTAGCTAGCTAGCAATATGCATTACTGAAACCTACAGTATATGATGTGGAATACTTCTACGCGAATACGCTATAGTATATATCTGATATAATTTTTCTCCAACAGAGTCCAAAACAAATATCCTTTAACTAAAGTATACACGGCTTATTCGTAACAAAATGTCATGTAAACATAAAAAGGATGCAAAAAAACAACCAATTATGCCTGATATAATGTGCTACATAAAAAATGCAAACCTAAAATATCCTAAAAACCCTATAACTGTGTGAAATAATCAGTAAAAATTCACAAAATACTACAAAATCAACTTATATCAACGGTTCATTACTATGTATACATAACACAATATGATAACTTACAATAAATCCATATCGTTTAGGTAAGCTCCAGCTACTCTCGCTGAGGGGGACATCCGACCGATACTCACTATAAAAAAAATCGAGATAAGTCTACCCAGACATGCTACAGCCTGTTGATAACGGTCCATTTGCAACATGCGGATACATGGTGTCACCGAGATATCAGGTTCAAAACTGGATTGCTCGTTATGGGGTATACAGATTCTCGTAACGAAGCTGCTGTACCCCAGAAATTTATACATCAATCCTCCTACTGCCAAACTATTATACCATACTATTCCTATACATATTATATACATATGAAATAAGCAGATCGAAAACACATAACGTTGCCCCGAATCTAACCATCAGGCTGGTATCACAGGCTGGTATCAAGCAGGGCCAAATGCATGCTGAGGCTGCAAAGCGAGCTATATAACATAACTGCCATACTATTCATACAAACAATTCGTACAATACAAAGTTAAACTATTAAAAAATATATAACACTCCAGCCACTAGGAACCCACCAACCAACCTTCGAATGAGTCAATTATACCCCCAGCTAGATAACAAACATTATATACGCAGAAAATATATAGAATCATGAACCAGACATGCATATATAATGATACAGATACTCAAAACATAAAAAGAATTGCAAATCAGTCATGGAAAAATACTGATTAGACAAAGAACAGCTAAGAGCAGCCTCATCTGACGAAAATTACAGAGGCGTACTGAACTTTTTGCTTGGAAGGTCCCTACACCCATCCCTCTGAAAAAAATGAAGTTTAAATAAGCATATTCCTGCCAGTAACGAACAAATATATATAATGAACAAAGAGTAGGTCAGCAAACAGTCCATAGGAAAAAACACTTATTTATGGGGGCCCTGTATCCTCGCCTCCGACCAAAATGAGATGAAGGCATATTCCTACCAGAACTGAATAAATATATAATGAATA
>SDVV010033563.1:0-11284 GCA_016164225.1 Gammarus roeselii
ACTCATTCTCATTACTCATTCTCATTACTCATTCTCATTACTCATTCTCATTACTCATTCTCATTACTCATTCTCATTACTCATTCTCATTACTCATTTTCATTACTCATTCTCATTACTCATTCTCATCACTCATTCTCATTACTCATTATCATTACTCATTATCATTACTCATTCTCATTATTCAGTCTTATTACTCCGTCTCATTACTCAGTCTCATTACTCATTCTCATTACTCATTCTAATTACTCATTCTCATTACTCATTCTCATTACTCATTCTCATTACTCATTCTCATTACTCATTCTCATTACTCATTCTCATTACTCATTCTCATTACTCATTCTCATTACTCATTCTCATTACTCATTCTCATTACTCATTCTCATTACTCATTCCCATTACTCATTCTCATTACTCATTCTCATTGCTCATTCTCATTACTCATTCTCATTACTCATTACTCATTCTCATTACTCATTCTCATTACTCATTCTCATTACTCATTCTCATTCTCATTACTCATTCTCATTACTCATTCTCATTATTCATTCTCATTACTCATTCTCATTACTCATTCTCATTACTCATTCTCATTACTCATTCTCATTACTCATTCTCATTACTCATTCGCATTACTCATTCGCATTACTCATTCTCATTACTCATTCTAATTACTCATTCTCATTACTCATTCTCATTACTCACTCTCATTACTCATTCTCATTACTCATTCTCATTACTCATTCCCATAACTCATTATCATTACTTATTCTCATTACTCATTCTCATTACTCATTCTCATTACTCATTCTCCTTACTCATTCTCATTACTCATTCTCATTACTCATTCTCATTACTCATTCTAATTACTCAACCTCGTTACTCATTCTCATTACTCATTCTCATTACTCATTCTCATTACTCATTCCCATTACTCATTCTCATTACTCATTCTCATTACTCATTCTCATTCTCATTACTCATTCTCATTACTCCTTCTCATTACTCATTCTCATTACTCATTCTCATTACTCACTCTCATTACTCATTCTCATTATTCATTCTCATTACTCATTCTCATTACTCATTCTCATTACTCATTCTCATTACTCATTCTCATTACTCATTCTCATTACTCATTCTCATTACTCATTCTCATTACTCATTCTTATTACTCATTCTCATTACTCATTCTCATTGCTCATTCTCATTGCTCATTCTCATTAATCAATCTCATTACTCCTTCTAATTACCCGTCTCCCAAGTGAATCGTCCTCTGAGTGGCCCTTCCCCATGGTGACCCGTCTTACATTTTGACCCGTCTTTAGGTTTATCGTCCCCCAGGGGACTCAGCCCACTGATTAAGCAACATTCAGGATTTTCGACCACAAGGCGACCTGTCCTCATATTGACCTATTTCCCCCGAGACCCGTCCACTAGATGATCAATCCCCACCGTGACCTGGATCGACAGGAAGACCTATTGTCCTCCAGGTCATTTGAGAGACATGTGAACAATTCCCCGGGTAAACTGTCATACAGATGACCTCGACCCCAGGTGAACCAGCGCTCAAGTAAGCCGGTATTCAAAAGTTCCAATCCCAAGGTGACCCGGTTTCAAAGTGATATGTTTCCCAGTGACCCGACGCCCAGATGACCCGTCACCCAAGTGATCGAACTACCGGGTGACCCGACTCCCAGGTGACCCGTCACCCAAGTGATCCATCTACCGTGTGACCCGACTCCCAGGTGACCCGTCAACCGGGTGATCCTACTCACGGTGAACCCGTGCCCGAGATTGTCCCCGCCCGCTGTGCTCTGTTACTAAATAATTCAGCTCATCTTCTAAGAAATGGACGCGCAGGCGGCTCTGCTTTATTGACAAGTGGCGGCTCTGCTTTATTGACACGTGGCGGCTCTGCTTTATTGACACGTGGCGGCTCTGCTTTATTGACACGTGGCGGCTCTGCTTTATTGACACGTGGCGGCTCTGCTTTATTGATACGTGGCGGCACTGCTTTATTGACACATTTCGGCTCTGCTTTATTGACACGGGGCGGCTCTGCTTTATTGACACGTGGCGGCTCTGCTTTATTGACACATGGCGGCTCTGCTTTATTGACACGTGGCGGCTCTACTTTATTGACACGGGGCGGCTCTGCTCTATTGACACGCGGCGGCTCTGCTTTATTGACACGTGACAGCGCTGCTTTATTGACACGTAGGCGTCTCAGCTTTATTGACACGTGGCGGCGCTGCTTTATTGACACGTAAGCGGCTCAGCTTCGATGACACGTGGCGGTGCTGCTTTATTGACGCGTAGGCGGCTCTTCTTTATTGACACGTGGCGGCGCTGCTTTATTGACACGTAGGAGGCTCAGCTTCGATGACACGTGGCCGCTCTACTTAATTGACACGTAGGCGCCTCTGCTTTATTGACACGTGGCGGCGTTGCTTTATTGACACGTAGGTGGCTCAGCTTCATTGACACGTGGCGGCTCTGCTTTATTGACACGTGGCAGCTCAGCTTTATTGACACGTGGCAGCTCTGCTTTATTGAAACGTGGCGGCTCTGCTTTATTGACACGTGGCGGCTCTGCTTTATTAACACGTGGCGGCTCATCTTGATTGACACGTGGCGGCTCTGCTTTATTGAGACGTAGGCGGCTCTGCTTTATTGACACGTAGGCGGCTTGGATTTATTGTCCTGTAGGCGGCTCCGCTTTATTTTCCTACCAACAGTTGTAAAATAAAGCAGAGCCACTTTTATTTGTTGCAAAGCTGACATTATGGCTCCAATGATAATAATAAAGTAGTGATGATAGCATCATTTTATGAAGTCGGTGATCATGCCTATAACGATGCATCGAGTCATGATGGCTGCTTATGCTTTTAAAGGCGTTCAGTAGCCAGTACGGTGGTGAGTATGTCAATGACTATTTTCAGCGTTGATAACTGTGTAGATGGATAATTACATCATACCAAGATTCTGAAACATGAACGGTAAAGGAATGCAAACAATACTACAAGTCGTTCTTGAATAACTAGCTCCTAATTGCAATCTATCTCCGAAGCCTTCACAAGCTAATTTTTGAGCTGGTCCCTATCAAAAGTTGTAATCGCTTACGGAAGGTAATACTTTGTTAGCTCAGTCTCCTAAAGCTGACCGTTCTGGAGAGTGGGTGCATTTTTCTTCTGGTTCCATTTGTATTTCCTAAACAGTTACTCCAAAATTCATCGTGAATCGTTTTTTTTTCGACCATGTTAGTGCACATGTGCCTGAGAGCTAATCTGTATTTCTTATATTCAGCCCAATTTCAAACACTTAATAATTAATATATTATTTTTCTTCTGAGTTTTTAAAGGGTAAATTTATTTGTTTCCGTCCAACCTATTGAAATAGTAAAAAAAATCCCCCGATCAGAAGTTTCCAACAAAATGTGCGTCAATCAGGCAAAAGTTATTTGATTTTAATGGATAAACAGCCACACAATACTAAACTAAATTTAATTACACGTTCAATTTTGTTCGTTCGTACAGTAGCAGCCTTTTTATTTTCATCTTCATTCGTGCCCCGTGAGTGTTTGTGTAAACGTGTCCTATTCACAATGGAATCTAGAATTCTACAGACCATACTAGGTAGCTGTGCCAAATTGTAACCCCTCCTTCACATCTCTGTTATACTTTACTGAATTTCGGTGTTATTACTAATTCAAATTTCCTGAAGTGTATCCCTACCACGTAATAGTAACACATTACCACATAGTCTCTTCTGGTTCCTGAAGTGTATTCCTGCCACGTAATAGTAACACATTACCACATGGTTTCTTCTGGTTCCTGAATTGCATCCCTCCCACGCAATAGTAACACATTACCACATGGTTTCTTTTGTTTCCTGAAGTGTATCCCTACCACGTAATAGTAACACATTACCACATAGTCTCTTCTGGTTCCTGAAGTGTATTCCTGCCACGTAATAGTAACACATTACCACATGGTTTCTTCTGGTTCCTGAATTGCATCCCTCCCACGCAATAGTAACACATTACCACATGGTTTCTTTTGTTTCCTGAAGTGTATCCCTACCACGTAATAGTAACACATTACCACATAGTCTCTTCTGGTTCCTGAAGTGTATTCCTGCCACGTAATAGTAACACATTACCACATGGTTTCTTCTGGTTCCTGAATTGCATCCCTCCCACGCAATAGTAACACATTACCACATGGTTTCTTTTGTTTCCTGAAGTGTATCCCTACCACGTAATAGTAACACATTACCACATAGTCTCTTCTGGTTCCTGAAGTGTATTCCTGCCACGTAATAGTAACACATTACCACATGGTTTCTTCTGGTTCCTGAATTGCATCCCTCCCACGCAATAGTAACACATTACCACATGGTTTCTTTTGTTTCCTGAAGTGTATCCCTGCCAAGTAATAGTAACACATTACCACATGGTTTCTTCTGGTCCCTGCAGTGCATCCCTTCCACGTAATAGTAACACATTACCACATGGTTTCTTCTGGTTCCTGAGGTGCATCCCTCCCACGCAATAGTAACACATTACCACATGGTTTCTTCTGGTTCCTGAAGTGTATCCCTGCCACGTAATAGTAACACATTCCCACATGGTTTCTTCTGGTTCCTGAAGTGCATCCCTCCCATGCAATAGTAACATATTACCACATGGTTTCTTCTGGTTCCTGAAGTGTGTCCCTGCCACGCAATAGTAACACATTACCACATGGTTTCTTCTGGTTCCTGAAGTGCATCCCTGCCACGTAATAGTAACACATTACCACATGGTTTCTTCTGGTTCCTAATGTACATCCCTCCCACGCAATAGTAACACATTACCACATGGTTTCTTCTGGTTCCTGAAGTGCATCCCTCCGACGCAATAGTAACACATTAACACATGGTTTCTTCTGGTTCCTGAAGTGTATCCCTCCCACGCAATAGTAACACTTTACCACATGGTTTCTTCTGATTCCTAAAGTGTATCCCTCCCACGCAATAGTAACACTTTACCACATGGTTTCTTCTGGTTCCTGAGGTGCATCCCTCCCACGCAATAGTAACACTTTACCACATGGTTTCTTCTGGTTCCTGAAGTGTATCCCTGCCACGTAATAATAACACATTACCACATGGTTTCTTCTGGTTCTCAGCCCCAAAACGATACTCTAGATTTGAAAGACAATTGTCCTATGTTCTATTAACATAATATTATCTCAACGAAGTATGAAAATCTTTATCACGGTCAACTAATAAACAATTTGTACGCGTAGAATGGATTTTTAAGTCAACAACTTTATTTTGTTTGCACGTGAAATATGGTTGTAAGTACCTACATTTCATAATCGATATGGCTTCAATCTCTAAGCATCGTTTCTGAAAATATTGGAGTCAAGATGTAAAAGCAGTAGACAAAACAAAACAAAATTTTTGGCCTGCGTTAGAACTCCGCAGTTCCATGATAAGCATTCATGGAACCACAGCTAGTTAATAGTATAAATATGTAGTATCGGTGCAAAGATAGAGGCCTTATTTTTAATTTCGCGATCTGTTTACGACAACCCTGCACCGAGTTTATATGTTCTATGGCATTTATTTAAACATTCGCATTTCCTCCAGACGTTTAGCTAGAACAAACAATCATAAAAAACTTACCTAACTACTTACAATTTGATTGAAATGATGTTTAAATAAAACGCGAAATTAAAAATACGGTCTCTTCCTTCGTAACTGATAGTACAGAAGCGAAGAACAATTCGTTTATTCTTAGTCTGTAACCGGATAAACAAATTCGGCTTTTCCCACGCGGGAACGGCAAATGAACAATGAAGATTTTACTAAGTTTTCAATCATAGGCGAATTTTCTTTCGCTACGGTACATGTAAGGTTCATACGTTTTTTTAATGTTTCTGTTCGGCTACAAATATTGTTACTTTAAAAAAATATATTTATTGCTCACTGAGAAACTTCTAGTTGCTCTTTTTGGGGCTTCTATTATCTACGATAATCGCTCCCTAATCCCTGGTCCAAAAACTTCTGCAATGCGAACAAATTACCGAAAATACGAAGTCGGACACCGAAAACTCTGAAAACATTTTTGGTCAGTTCCTTTTTGATGAGACGGTATAAATACGAAAATTGACTGAAACAATGTAGGCCGTTGTTCGAGAGTGAAGTGTGAGGTAGACGTCGAACTGGTTACAATGTAATGTCCATCCCGACGATAATATTCGGTCAGCATTGTTTCTTTAAAGTAATTGCCAAGCGATGTGCAGTAAGTAAATCTAACAATTTGAAAGTACTGATGTTTTTCAAAAGCCGTTTGCTTTATCTACTCGAATTACAGTGTCTTCTCAAATAAACCAAGTGAGTGAACAATTCGCTGTCGCGTCGATCAAATCCGTCTTTCTGAAGTTCGACCTGTTGAAGTGTCAGGAATTCCTTGTGACGCTTCCCTCGATCAAATATCCTCGAGGCTCACTCCCGTCATGCTAGCGAGTCTTCAGGCCAAGCATCTCCTGCACGCCACTTCTCGATCAAATATCCTCGAGGCTCATGCCCGTCATGCTAGCGAGTCTTCAGGCCAAGCATCTCCTGCACGCCACTTCTTGATCAAATATCCTCGAGGCTCGTGTCCGTCATGCTAGCGAGTCTTCAGGCCAAGCATCTCCTGCACCCCACTTCTCGATCAAATATCCTCGAGGCTCATGCACGTCATGCTAGCGAGTCTTCAGGCCAAGCATCTCCTGCACGCCACTTCTCGTAACCCCTCGTGTCTTCAGACCAAGTGTAGCCTACCTGCCACCGCTTACAGCCCTCCAGGTCTTTAGGTCACGTATCTCTTACCGCCACCTCTCTAACCCTTGGGGGGGGCGGGGGGGTTAGGCCAAGCCAGCGACACTTGATCTTTGTTCCCAGCATTGTGCCAGTGCGGTTCCTCTTGCTTGTTAGTGCAGCCGGGTTCGGTTTCATGAGAACCGTCATTTGCGCCAGGAAAAACGTGAATGCATCAAATTTGATGGCGTCTCTCATTTCCGCCGTCCTCCCGCGCGAGTAAATGCAATAAATCACGGACAAATTGATCATATTTTCGCCTTCCGCCGCCATGTTTCATTTTGAAGTGGTCATATTCTGTGACTGTCCGGGACCTGCAAGCTGCTTCAAGGCGTCCGACTGGAGGATGATTTTCTTCCACTTGCTGAGGAGACATCAGCATATTTCTCGGGTCCACATTTCGCTCACTCGTCTTAATTAGAGATGCCTTTTCGTGTGTTATTTACCATGAAAAATATTTTGTCATTTCATGAAATGATAATTGAATTGAATGACCCAATCATCCATTGATGCATTTATCGCGGTGTCGGCACAATTTTTCAGCCCTAATAGTATTTCACTTAACTCGTAATAAGAATGTTAGGAAGTCATGAGGTAAAATTCACACAACTTTCAGATACGTAAGCGATAACATATTTTTTCTTCCCGGCCGTTTACAGCTTCGTCGTTATACGTCAAATCTTTATTCGTCCATGAAATTGATTACATCAATTGATATCTATGTTAATCAGCTGTTATAAGAATAAACAAGAAACGACTGAAAAAAATCGTATTAAATTACCAATAATCGACACAAAAAATTGTTCTGAATATTATGAGCGTTTTTTACCTCACAAACAATATAAAATTAAAATTAATTATAGGATCCAAAATCAAAGGTGTTAAATGAACTTTATTTTATTTTGATGCTGCTTGACATCTGTTAATAGCCCTTTCGATTTGATGCCAAACGATGCTCTGTTTCCAGGAAATGTTCGCCGACGTAAATAATAAAAATATATAATTGTAGATGAGTTTTTTCTGCCTTTTTGTCATTTTCGATTTGGAAAAAAATAATGCGTCTTCTACTGCCATAGTATACTAATGATTTGAAATTCAACTTCATGCGAGTTCTAATTTGTCGTTCATAACGTATGTTTGCAATGTAGCCAAAATTAAATATATGATCAATTATATTAAAAAAATGTATTCCGTACTCAATACGAAATCGAAGAATTAAATCCAAATCTGATCATTCATATCACAATTTCTCATCGTTTTTAGGGTTAGTGAACTTTAACTGGTGACTGTACCATTCACAACCACCGATAATATTCACTCCTGCTCTCGTTACTTAAATGTTACCTACTCAAATTGATCCTCGTGTGTAGGTATTTTTCCGAATTTAATCAAGGAGTTTAGCATTACACCAAGTCCCTTTCCTAAGTGCATTGATGCAATCATTTTGCAAGAAAGTGTAAATGAGATAAGGAGTAAAAGACTATCCCAAACTTAGCCTGATAGTTGCAGGCTTTGCTAAAATCTAGGAGACAAGCACGCTGCAGTTGTGAGGGCCTGGAAGCGCCCCTGCAACCATCTCCTCCACGCTGCTTGTGCAGGTCATGAAGTACCCTCATTGACTGGCAACTCAAGATGCGTGAATGTCCACCACTGTTTACACATGCAACAGCAGACGTTTTGACAGAAGCAGATGCCCCTTTAACAGTAATTAAATTTGTTCCACATAAAATACAGTATCTCTCCTCTTACGCCACCATTCAAATAGTATTCCCACGTCACGGGACTCGAGGGATGAGCTTTGCTTTTTATCATACGTCCATGAGAAATAACTTCAACCTATGACGACTTGTTTACTTACAAGCGAAATGATGATATATGAATTAGTCACCGAAGGTTGTGAAAACTTCACGGACTAACTGCTTAAACTTCTTAACTTATCTGGGGGCTGAGCGATCACAGCCTGGGATAGGATGTGGGCAGGACTTTGCCTTCTGCAATTGGCTGTCACTTTAGCCGGTTCGAGAGCTTCTGCTGCTGCTCGTCGGGGCCTGGGCATCGCAAGTGAAGCTAATGTGCTCTAGATGGATGCACTTCAGTAGGATGGTCAGCACAGTCTCAGGCGATGGTGTCCTCGATGGTCAACCTCAGTAGGATGGTTAGCAGAGTCTCAAGCGATGGTGACCCCGATGATCGACCTCATCGGAATGGTCAGCACAGTCACAGGTGATGGTGTTCTCGATAATCGACCTCAGTGGGATGGACAGCAGAGTCTCAAGCGATGATGTTCTCGATGGTCAACCTCATTGAGATGGTCAGCACAGTCACAGGTGATGGTGTTCTCGATGGTAAACCTCAGTGAGATGGTCAAAACTGTCTAAGGCGATGGTGTTCTCGGTGATCGACCACAGTGGGACGGCAAGCACTGTCTCAGGCGATAGTGTCCTTAGTGGTCGACCTCATGTGATGGTGTCTACAATGGTCGGCCTCAAAGAGACGGTGAGCACAGTCTCAGGCGATGGTGTCCTCGATGGTCGACCTCAGTGGGATGATCGACACAATCTTAGGCGATGGTGTCCTTAATAGTCGACAACAGTGGGATGGTCTGCCCAAACTCAGGATATAGTGTCCTCAACGGTCGACCTCAAGGGGACGGCAGTTACAGTCTCAGACTATGGGTGTGGCAAATGGTCGACCTTTAGGATAGCGGCAGGCACAGTTTCAGGCGTGCCGACGCCTGAGACTGTGTCCTGGGCTTGAGGCGATGACGGCATGTCACAACACCCAGGACTTAAAGCAGTGTGGTCGAGGGCAAGAAGAAGGTTTTATATAAAGGAAATGCTATTTAAATGAGGAATTACGTTGTGTTTGTTGTGCTCATCTGGAACCATGCATATCCCTATCGTCTTTGTCTCGTATGCTACTCGTTTGAGGATGACATGCATGTGCAATCCTGCCTCAGCTGTTGGTGCTCTTTCGTTATACTGCCTATTAAGATAACATGCATTAGTGGCTTCAGAGGTGCCTGTCACAAGCCCACCTCCTCAGCCAGTCTCTCATCAATTGGTCGGGCCCTTTATTTAAATTGCCTTGTGACGTGAGTTAAAGTGAACCAATTACCCTGTGACGTGAGTTAAAGGGAACCAATTGCCCTGTGACGAGAGTTAAAGTGAACCAATTGCCTTGTGACGTGAGTTAAAGTGAACCAATTACCCTGTGACGTGAGTTAAAGTGAACCAATTGCCCTGTGACGTGAGTTAAATTGAACCAATTGCCTTGTGACGTGAGTTAAAGTGAATTAATTGCCCTGAGACGTGAGTTAAAGGGAATCTGCAACAAATTTTCCGTTCTATGTGTCGTGGTTCAAAAATGTCTTCTGGCAACCCTGTTCGGTTACTTCTTACTTTACCGTGAGGCCCGCTCTCCGCCCGTCACTTGTGAAATGATCTCATCTATGAAATCACAGGCTATTCAAATAGCATTCATTATTAAAAAAAATAGATAACATTCCTTTTCTGTCTTATTTTTGTTAGAATTCACGGAGACTCAATATTCTTTTGGGCGCTCTCAGATTTTAAAAATATTATTCTTCACAAACAATTTTTCACATTTGTGTTAAAAAAACAAGTGATTTTCCATTCGGAAAAGAAATATTTTATTTTGGCTCCAATGAGCCCTAGCCAAAGTAGAATTGACAGCAAAGAATAAGTGACGGTTCCCCAGGCTGGCTCAGAACTCGCGCCGAGATGATCTTCTTTGCGGGCAGACGAGAAGCAGAAAAATATGTTGACTTTACTGGTCAGCCGTGAAACATAATTTAAAATATTTTTATTGTGATAAACATTTTAGTTACGTATAATTGATGTTGTTGCTCATATTGTTGCGGTGGTATTTTCTGCAATACGGTTATTTAGTTATTTATTAGGCAATTTGATTTTAAGTTCTCAAGACTGACAAGGAAGTTATATTTTCTTTTCATTTTATCTTACCGTAAATAGAGACAACATATACAGTAACCCATCGACACTTTTTCCGATTAGAAACTGACAGAGGCAACACAGTGAGCTGAATGCCTGTCCCATTAGTGGCAATACTGGGGTCTGGTGATTGATTGAAGCATTACTGGCGTCTAGTGATCACTTTAAGTGCGCCAAGCACAAGTCCCATTAGTGGAATTACTGACGTCTAGTGATTGATTGAAGTATTACTGGCGTCTAGTGATTGCTTGAAGTATTACTGGCGTCTAGTGATTGATTGAAGTATTACTGGCGTCTACTGATTTATTGAAGTAATACTGGCGTCTACTGATTGATTGAAGTATTACAGGCGTTTAGTGATCACTTTAAGTGCGCCAAGCACAAGTCCCATTAGTGGCATTACTGGCGTCTAGTGATTGATTGAAGTATTACTGGCGTCTAGTGATTGATTG
>SDVV010033564.1:0-11284 GCA_016164225.1 Gammarus roeselii
TTGAGTTCAATTTGACTGTTTAGACCAGAAAACATGGCAAATTTATTTGGATATGATCATCTCCGTAAGCAGATATTTTCAAACTTACTGTATTTTTCCGATTGATGGCAGTGGGCATTCTAGTTATTTGAACACCTGAGCAGATTACATAAGTCAGTATTGTTCTTTAAGACTGTAGGCGAGTAATAAATTCACACGTACCGCTCCTACAGGGTGCAGCCGTGTTTCTTCACGTATAATTTGCTGTTGAAAATAGAATCTACCTGTTCATTAGGGGACAGAACGACACACCAGCTAAATGTTTGCGACACCTGACGCTAGCAGTTACAATTGTTCTTGTGACTCGGGCTATGGTTTATTCTAATGCATATTTCTGAAAAGTTTCATGTCGATTGACCAGTAATAATTGTTTGGTTAGAGCTTCGAGCATATTCGGGAATGTAGACGAATAGGGGTGGGAAACGGCGAATGTTTACAAGTGTTTACAAGTGTGGGAAGACAACAAAAGGCCTATTGGCCCAAACTAGGTTGCCTTTTGGTAGCAAGAGGGTTAGTTCTGGAGTAGAAGGTATAAGAGCCCTATTGGCCCAAACTAGGTTGACTTTTGATAGCAAGAGGATTAGTTTTGAAGTAGAACGTCTAAGCGAGCTTCGTGTGCCATTTCTGTTTTTGTATAACAACAGGAAATGGAACGGTTTAGCTATTTATTGGCAATTTATGTAGAACTTATCGAGCCGCGACCTAAACGTTTCGATTGTATTGCTGTTTACAACATCCGCTGGAAGTTTTTTCCATTCTACGACAACTCTATACGTGAAGAAATTGCGCGTGATGTCGAGTGAGAAACGTTTCCCAACGATTTTGTATTCATTGTTCCTAGTCACTCCGTTTGTATCTAGAGGGAAATGGCTCGCTCGGTCGAAGTTTTCCTTACTCTTCCTAATCTTCCACACTTCTATCATGTCGCTACTGACTCGACGTTTCTCTAGCGATTAAAGATTGAGTTCACGAAGCATGTCATCGTACGATTTATTCCGCAGCGAGGGGAGGAGTTTGGTAGCTCTACGTTGAACCTTCTCAAGTTTAATAACGTCTTTTTTAAGGAATGGAGACCAGAGTTGAACGGCATAGACAAGATGCGGTCTAACAAATGCATTAAATAACTTGAGCATACAGTGCTGTTATTTTACGAGATAGTGAGGGATATCATACCTAGCATTTTGTTGCCTTTCGTGGCAGCATCGTTACATTGCTTGCTGCTTCTATAAGTCGTTACTAATGATTACCCCTAAATGTCTTTCTTCGGTGACGGGAATGATTTTTTTCCGGACATTGAATATTCGTGTCTGGGGTTATAAAGACCTATGTGAATAACTTTGCATTTGTCGACATTAAATTTTATTTGCCACTTTTTTGACCAACCAACAATTTTGTTCAAGTCTAGTTGGATCTGCTGACACTCTAGTTCAGTTGGCACTTTTCCTCTGATCTTAGTAGCGTCTGCAAACTTGCTAATGTTTGAGAGTACGTTGCTATCGAGATCGTTAATGAATATTATAAAAATAACTGGCAATAACACGGATTCTTGAGACACGCCGCTCGGCCCGTTACCCCAGAGGAAGGAAGCTCCGTCAAGTACAATTCGCTGCCGCTTGTCCGTAAGCCAGCCTTCTATCAAGTTGTTAAGCTGGCCTCGAATACCGATGCTGTGCAATTTACTCATAAGGCGATGTGGGGGACTCTATCAAAGGACTTTTGAAAGTCAAGGTAAATGATATCGATTGGAGATTTTGTGTCGTGGATTTCCATTATATTGCTGAAAAAGAGGAGCAAATTTGCAAGACAGGAACGCTGGGAGTCGCTAAACAATTTGTTGATTCAAAGAACTCTGTAATTTTATCCGTTATCAATTTTTTCATCAACTTGCCAATGACTGAGGTGAAACTAATTGGACGGTAGTTGCCGGGACAATTTTTGTACCCTTTTTTTTAAATTGAGGTAACATTGGCCTCTTTCCATATAGAGGGGCATGTGACATTTGTGAGAGATTTGGTGAAAATGTTTGATAAATGTTCAGCGATTTCGTTTCAAGTCTCTTTTAGAATTCTAGGACGAATTGGGTCTGGACCTAGAGATTTGGTGACTTTCAATTTATTTATATATTTAAAAACTTCGGCGTGGGAAAAGTTCACTGTGGTGAGGGCTTCAATTCGTTTTGCCGCTACGATATCCCCAGGCTTAGGAATATCCTGATTCTCTAACGAAAATACAGAGCAAAACTATTCACTAAGTAGAACACTCATTTTTGTGTCGTCCGTTTCTAGCTCGCCAACATCGTTCTCGAGAGGACCTATTACAGATTTTGCTTTTTTTTTTGTTAAAAATATAACTAAAAAATTGTTTCGGAGATTAGTTTTGTCATTGGCAGCAATTTCATTTCATAATCTTTCTACTTACGTTTTATGACCCTCTTTAGATCTCGTCTGCTAATTTTATAATCATTTTTGCTGCGCCGTCATGTGGATGTCTCTGTTTTATCGAATGCTTTGCTTTGTTTCGCGAATGAAGGCGCTGCAATTCTCCTTTCCAGTACTTGGGCTGATTGGCAGTTGTTCGTCTGTTTTTGCGTGGGATATGCTCATGTTCGATATTTTTGAGCGAAGTCAAGAGATAGTCAAGCGATTGATTGATATCTTGTCCGAAGGTTATATATGCTGACACCATTGACTCTCTTAAACCATCAAAATTAGCTAATCTGAAGTAAGGGACTTTTTCGCAGTTTGTTGATGTTTTCAACTCGAGCTCTATCAAACAACGGATACAGCTGTGGTCACTAGTTCTGAGTGGTTCGGCTACTTCAACGTTCGTGACATGAGAGTCGTTTGCATTAAATAGGAGATCAAGAATGATGCTACCTCTTGTAGGTGTCATCACCATTTGGGTCGTGAACTTATCGTCTGCAAAATCAATCAGGCGTTGGCTGGTGGCAGTACATTCATCTGATTCACAATCAATGTCGGGGATATTGAAGTCGCCAAGCACAATACTGTGTTGTGTTGTGACAACATCGACATGGGTCTTGTGAAGATCGATATCATCTTTAACCATCTTTTTAGGGGGGCGATATACGAGAGTGATTTGACATTTTATATGTTTGCCGACTACTTTTATTGATACTATGTCGTGCCCGTTGTTTGGAATGGTGACTTCTAATACGTTCATAGTGTTTTTCACGATAAACAGCACTCTTCCGGCCTCTCACCCTTGTCTATCTTTGTGAAATAGTGAGTAACCGAGAGGAGTAAATTCGCCTAAATAATGCCTGGTGCACAATTTCATCCACGATTCTGTGATTGTTATTATGTCGATATTTTCATTCAATGCAAGGATACCTAATTCTTCGATTTGTCTCTGAAACTTCTAGCGTTCACGTAGTAACACTTGAGAGTATCGTTAGTCACATTGACTTGATTTGCTTGTTGTATTTTGCTTCTACTCTGAGGTCTTGCTTCGGAGCCAAGACTTTCGTTTTCGTTTACACGGGTTGTACTAGAGGATCTGCGACTACTGCCTCTAACGCGGACTGGATCGATGACAGGAACTGTTTTGCTAGAAACTGTAGTGGAGTTTTGATGGGCACGTGTATTTGTTATGTATCTCGTGTTCAAACGGGCGGAGGTCGCTGTGTCGTTTCGTCGGGCACTGCTGGCGGAGTTGTTGGTATGATATCGTTTACGTTTTTTTTCTTATTTTCGTTGACAAGTCAAGCGCCGATGTTTTTAAGGATGTTTTCGATGGTATCAAGTTCATACGTGTTAATGCGAGCTTTGTTGGTGATTCTATTAAAGTTATAGTACTTTGGATCGATCATCGTATCCCAATGATCCGAAAAAGAGATTTTCCGGGCTTTGCAGAAAGTTGCTAGGCGATTGTTAGGTAAAATCCTCTTGCTTAACTTGTATCCACTTTGGCTCGGATGGGACAGGATGCCAGTGACATGGAGGTTCGCGTGTGAAGGTTTGATGTTGTTTAGCATGGCCTCATATATTTCCATGTCGATTCCGTCTGCGTCACGTTTTTAGCTCCGACTTGTATTATAATTCGCTCAGATGAATGTATTCTTCCCTTTGCGATTATGCCTGCGACATCGTCAAGTTTCAAATTGGCTTTGCCCAGTATTTTCAGTTGAATTCTCTCTTTACGCTGAGTTTTATTTGAAGAAGGTGACATGTGATCACCAATCACAATAATATCCTCCGTATTCTGAGAGTCCATTTTATCGGGCAATACATCGAATCGGTTACGTGTATTGGGTCGAAAGTGAGAGATTGTGGTCTTACGTGTGTTGCATTGTCACAATTACAGTTGAGTACAGTGCCTCGCTATCTTTGACTGAGTTTACTATCGGATTAATACGATCGTTTGTCTCAGCGTCTAGAGCCGAAACCTTCTTGGCGAGTTCGGAGTCTATGTGCGCTTGGAGTTCTTTCACTTGATTTTGGGTGCCCTTGACAGTTTCTTTGACAGCTGCTAATTCGCTGCTCATCAGATCTTTAAATTTGTGAAATTATTCCCGAACGTTTTCCAATTTTAATTCAACAGCTATCAGTCGGGTCTTCGTGTTGACTGTCTCTGTTAAGTATAAGCCATTGGATGAGACTGTCTCTGTTTTGGATAAGCTATCGGGGGCGTGACTGATTTGTGCTTTCAGTCGTTTGGTTTCCTCTGCCGCTTACAAAATTTACAGCGCATTCCCATTTGAAGGACTGCTACACAAAGTCCTGGCAGAGAAAGAAGAACTTCGGCAATCCATTTGTATGGGAGCTACAAGGTGTGGCAGATGCCACATTCTAGCTTAGCCTGAACCATCTTGGACAGTTATAGAATTTACCGTTGGGAAAATGGACCGTTTGCTTGAGTTCTATTCTATGTGATTTCTTGTAGACAGCATATATGAATGCAATACTATAATTAGATGCGGGATGGGACGAATATGACCTAGATTCGAAAACGGAATTAAAACTGGAATAATACAAATGAGAGTCGGATGCGCGTATCGTCGGATGCACGTTAGCGCAAGGTTACTCCTTATATGAGAGATTTGGGTTGAATACAAAGCTAAACTAACTATTAGCTGCTCCCATCTGCTTCTCAATAAAGAAATAATATCATGATCCTAGGCACCAACCTTGTACCAGACATTACCGGCGGAGTATCAGAAGATGTCGAAAAAATGATTACAATTCAGTAAGTAGGTGTTATGAAATCGTAGCACGATTCTATGCTGCAAGCTGTAAAGTGGTACAATACAATGTATGTGGGCAATAGCTGATTGTACACGGGTAACAGCAGATTGTACGTGAGTGATGACTGATTGTTCTTGGGTAATAGCTGATTGCACGCGTATAATAGCGGATAGCGCGTGTGTAATAGCTGATTGTACTTGGGTAATGGCTGATTGCACGTATATAATAGCTGATTGTACGAGGGTAATAGCTGATTGCACGTGGGTAATAGCTGATTTTACGTGGGTAATAACTGATTGAACGCGGATAATAGCTGATTGTACGTGGGTAATAGCTGATTGTACTTGGGTAATAGCTGATTGTAAGTGGGTAATAGCTGTTTGTATGTGGGTGGGTAATAGCTGAATGAACGTGGGTAATACCTGATCATACGTGGGTAATAGCGGAGTGTACTTGGGCAATAGCTGGAAAAGTTATCTTAAATATGACCTGAACAATGAGAGCACTCATGAAAAAACTGAAAGGGTAATAAGCATTTAATAGTAATCTTGAAAAAACATGAAATAACGCCAATAGAAAAACTGTAGCACACTAAAAATTACTTCAATATATTGTCCTTGAAAAAAATGTGCAAACAATGAATCAATAGTTAATGAACCCAAAAAAGGTTTTACAGAAAACACGAATGAAAGCGAATGAGCGAATAAGAGCAGAAAACACTTTGGCGAAGTCTAGAGAGCTCGTGGACACTAGCTTATGAGTTTAAAGAAGAGATCATCAAACTCGCTGGATAATTGAACAGTTAGAAAGGTAGCGTGTGGTGAAAAGATACTTGCTACAGCGCAGTACACCACCAAAAAAACGAATAACTGAATGACGTGGAATATAATGATCTGTTAAAGATGAAATAGAATATCAACGAGAGAAAAAATTAAATAGAATATCATCAACGGAACGAAATTTGTAGGGGCCATCAAGATGTCCCAAAACGGCAGCTGAGATGTAGATATCTGTCAAAAATAATCTTGAAGTAACAGGAAAAGAGATGGGCTCCCTTGGATTTGACGGCTGTTGGGTAATGGCAGAAAAAGTAAATTCAAATATAACCTTTAAAATGTGACTCAAAAATATCTTGTTCGTACAATAATGGAGGCACGAAACATATTAGGAATCCACTCAGACATGAATTAATTGAAGCTCGCAGCTTGGGGATTGAAGCAAATCGAAAAATAACCTTGATAAACTGTCCTATAAAAATTCGCGAGGCAATAATCGGGGGCACGAGAACAAAGGATAACGAACACATAAAGGTAATCTAATGGGACATGCAAAAAACATCTAAATAAGTACCTAAGAAACAATAATATTGAAAGCGCGTGGACACCAGCTTATTGGCCCTGCGCAGTGATCAACCAACACACTGAATCATTGGACAGTGAAAGAGGAAACTTGTGGAGAAAACGTACTATATATAGACACAGGGTAATAATACTCTAGGGAAGAGTCTTGAGAGCACATGAACTCAAGCTAATGTGACAAAGTAGTGAGCAACATATTCAGTGAACATTTAAATGATAAAGGAATGAGCTTGTGGTTAAAATACACGCAGCACACGATCACGCTAATGAGACCAAGTATTGAGCAACCAATTCACTACACATTCAAATGATCAAAGAATGATGTTGTTCAAGTACAGTTCTATCGCTTCTGTTCAAATTTGCATTGAAACAAATTCACTAGGGCAGTTTTTTGCAGCCGATAAAATAGTTGGCAATTAGAACTTTGCTACTGACACTGTTCTTACTAAATACTGTTAATGATGTATATTGCCTCGTCACAAAGCGAATGCTGGCATAAAACTCATATTTATTCCACAGTTTCATGAAAAATGTTATTGTGTTACTGATTTCCTAACGACTTTCAACAATATGTCAATAATGTCGACAATATATGTCATGTATTGATTTTTACGTATTGTTATTAACACTGCCTTGAAGAAGTCTGGTTGAGCAATTTATAGCCCCTGTCTTTGAAGGGGCCGCAGTATGCGGTGAGGGAATGAACGGCAGCGTAGTGGAGGGTGGGAGGCTGTTGAGGTGGGTAGAAGGCCGTCTCGCTGGTAGAAGGTTACATTGGTGGAAGGCTACCTCACTGGTGAAAGGCTGCATTGATAATAGCCATGTTGTTGAAGGGGACTTGATATTGCTTCTTTATCGGCACTATTGACAATATTACGGCGAGTATCCCGGTCAGCTGTGATGGGTGTGTCAAGTCAGCTGAGAGGCGAGGTGGGGTGGGGGACAGGCAGGTGTCGTTGGCAAGGCAGGAAGGCTGTGGTCACTTGGGAGAGGGAGTAGTGTGTGGGGGTATGTTGGGTAGGCCGTAGGGGCGGGCTTAGGGGTAAACAGGAAGTCGAGTATTTGGGGAAGGAGAGCTGAATTTTGAGGCTGTTTGGACGAGATGAAGCGTCTAGGCAGTGCTTGTTTGCTCTTCATTATTATTATTTCCCATTGGTGCTGTGGCTCGTTGATGTGATTTCGGTATACCGTCGAACTAGTTTATTTTCCCACTTGTTAGAATTCTTGATGTGAGGGGGGAAGCCTCCTCAGTAAATCCCCGTTGCCCTATCTTTATTTTCTTGGAGCATCCAACAACACAACCTCTCCTCAAGCACGCACAATAGGAACTGGGTAGGGGACGGCGAGTAAATATATTTTTAATATATGAGAATATATTTAATCATATTTAGGAATGATAGGAAAAGTGAGAGAGGATAAGGCTTCAACATAGTTAATTAAATGAACAGCGGAGGATTCGTCCCTTCCTGCTTGAGGAACGAGACAAGCGTATCCTCCTTTGATTGTGTGAACTAAAAAGAGCTGCTGTGTACATAACTTGTTGTGATAATATGTACACTGCCAACAACAGGGTTTTGTCGATGTATCTTAAATATGTTCCAGCAATGAACTAAAGGGCATTTTCATGCACCATCTTACGTGAAGTGTGGGGGACCACTTTATTATTTCAATGCAATTCTTAACAATCCAGGTTAAGAACGCCGAATAAATATTCACCCATGTTTGCAGTTACCCAACAATCCTATACAGAGAAACTGACTCAATGACAGAGTTCTCCAATGGTCCATGGCATTCATTTGAAATAAGGACACCGAATCTGGTAGTATATTGTTTCGTAATATTTATTATACAATTCTGATAAGTTGTTTCAGATCATAAAATATTTATCTTGTGAAATTATAATTGTACAATGTTATGCATATCAATGAAGTTTATGCTTGAATTTGAAATTAGTATTGTATAAATATTTTGTTTTGGGGACAAAAAATATTAGCGAGAAAATGTACAAAGACAGTAGAATCGGTGGTAGCGGCAGAAATTCCACCAGCACTGGCAATACAGAAAAGGCCGATACTGATACAAAAGCACATCTGTACGGTAACACAAATCTGTCATTTGACACTAGGCTTCGCAAATTGGCTCATGAACATGCGATTGGTCAATGCTCAACACTTTCCTCCAATACAATTGTCAGCACTTAGTAGAAATAACCCTTATTTCCTACACGTTTGCTGAATTTTAATTTATCTAATTTCATTTTTTTTAGAACCGCCTTTTGAATTTTCCCCCCATCTTGGAAACTGCAGCGATACTTTTTCGGTTTGCAAATTTTAATAAAGACCTGCATTGTAGATTTGCTTAGTACAGGCTCTTATTTTATATCTATAAACACCATTATAAACAAATTTAATCCGAGCGCAACAATCGCTGCTTGGCATTTAACTGCCCTTCATGACATGCACTTCAATATTCCACCATGAGTTGAATAATAATTCAATAAAATCCTTTAAACAACTACATTTGTAATAAATTTATTGACTCAAATATGATACTTCTAGAATTATTCCTACACACCAAAATTGCGCCGTCCATCCGAATTCATAGTGTGGCGGCGGTGTTTGAAATGACGATGCGTCGGTGATGGGCATCGACAGGAAGGATGGTCGCTCTGAACTATCCATCAGTGCAGGTAAATGAATAGTCTGACTGTACCTTCCTTGTTGACCTTAACACAAATAAATCCTATTTCTAAGTTTTTGCATAACAATTCAATCATATAGGAGATTTGATATAGCTGATGTTAAAATAACGATGTTCCCCAAAATTGACTAGCAGCTTGGGGCGGACGTGGATGTCATTTCTGGTGTATCTTCAGCAACCTTTGTTTGATCCGATACGATGTCGACAAAAAAATATTCATAATTGCTCTTCAACGAAGTAATATATATTTTATTGATTAAATAAATGTTCTTTTCCGTTGTTTTCGGCGGATTAACGTACATAATCAGGTATTATGTCTTCATCTATCCGATGCCGCACCTACACCTACCTACAAGTCCTTCAACGCACTTCACAGCTGGTCTGACAAATCATTTTATTTCATGTTGTGTCACGTTGTAAGCTCCTTGATGCCCTGGAGATCCATCTCCATCCAAGCCGCTCAACCCTCAGCCTTATCTTCGCACCTCACGCATCATCTTCACACGTCTTCATCATTCCAAAGCTCTTTCAAGTTCTCTCTAAATGGGAAGAGATATCCTGAGTGAGTTAAGAGCCGTGGTCGTGGGCCACTTCCTGGCGCTGTCGCTCAGACGGGTGGACAGGACTTTGTAATGGGATGACGCTCTGAGTCTCTATGAAATTAATGGCCTTAATGACTCGGAACGGGAATAGCGGCAAAACTTGGTTAAGAAAGTGTCTCGGCAAATCTCAAACGAAACGTGACTGGCCATCTGGAAAAGATGAAAGTAACACCAAAACTTCGTTATGAAAAATGAGATATACCCAATTTTTATAGATACATGACTCGCCTTTGGAGAAAGATAGAGGAAAAAACAATACTTGGTAACGGAATGACGCACTGATTGACTGCAGAAATACAAAATTTGTTGTAACCCACGGTCAGTTCCGTCACATCAGATCCGTATTCCGTTGTCCATATGAAAGCACTGGGAATATTCTGTGAGCTGCACATTTTTTTTCAAGTTCGGATAACTTTTGTTTTGTTTAGCAGACGACATCAACAGGTAAATCTAATTGAACGAAAACATTAGATTAAAAGCACTTGTTTCAAAGTGCATTTGGTATGTATCAAAGAAAAATAGTAGAAATTCAGTCCTGACTGTCTTATTTACTATGTTTGAGAAGATGAAAATATTCACATATACATAAGTGTAGAACCTCTACTAAATATAACGAACCATTTCTTCTCTTAGTTATTGCTCAGACAATTCAGACGGCCAGCTTTAGGCAGAGGAGTATGCCTGATGATTCTACAAGATGAAGGAACAAATGGCTGAATATTTCTTAACAAGCTGAACCAGAAAGCCTCGTATGTCACAGTCGTGTCATTCCTCCAACACTAATTCCTCACAGAGGCTCGCCCTTATCATGACTTCATCATTCACTTACATCAGCCCCTCCACTTTTTCGCTATCAATATTCCCTCATCACAGCATCCTCCTCTCATCTCGTCATCATCCTTCATCACAGCGCCTTCGCCTTATTTCACTCTCGTCGTTTCCTCATCACAGAGCCCTGTACCCGTCTTGCTCATAGCATTCCTTTGCACCACTGCCTAAACACACCACCCTCCACTTCGTTCGCCTGCACCATTCCTCTACCACACCGCGCCTCCTTGATCTCACCCTCATCATTCCCTCATTCCATCGTCCATCGCCCCCCGTCATGATGACGGCAATGTTTGTGTTAAGTCCTCCCCCATAAACACTAATTGGTCGCGGCGTTGGCAATGTCACCGACTATGGGGCGGTGGCAGCAATCATTGGCCCGTTGAGGGGCGGGACGACGTCATAATGGGAACGCCTTACTGGAAGAAGACCAAATTATAAATTTTTGTTACAGGTGAAACACAATAGAAACTTTAAAATGCGACAATTTGATACTGATTTGATAGCGATATTTCCTATTTTGCCGCACTCAAATATGTAACGCAATTCC
>SDVV010033565.1:0-11284 GCA_016164225.1 Gammarus roeselii
CATAGAATGTCGATTGAGTCCTCATGGGTATTTATAAACATGGTTGCTAAGAGGTGGTTGTTGCTCCCAGCTTGAACAGTTTGTGTCTTTAGTCATTTATTTTTACTAACAGGGCAGTTGGTGTCACTTTGGGATGATTGCAGAGGCATCTCTTCATCGAATATGGATGTATCATTGTTGTATTGCAAGAGAGAACAGCTATTGGAGCACTTCACATTTGTTTCCACATGGTTGTTTCACTTTGCTGAAATAAATTGTTGTTGGAAATGCGGTTTCAGAAGGTGGGTTGGTGCACGATTGCTTTAGTGGTCCTCTTTCTTGGCTACACATATTGAGTACTGAGCAGCGCGATCACTCATAAGGTTGGTTGGATTCATTACAGTTTTCGTTATGTTGTCCGGGTTTGTTTCATCTAAGATTGTGATTTGTGTTTTGAGTGCGTTGCCAAGATTACCAAAACTGTTATGGTACACTTTATTTCAAAATATTTTTATATCTCGGAGAAGAACGTATCATCTATTTCATACACATGGAAGGCTTCGTAATCTTCAATGAAATTGAAGAAATCCTCCATTGCTTCAGTTTTTATCACATTTAAGATGTTTTCATCGGTAAGTCCTGTTTGTTTTACTAAGGATCCTTTCACCGCGTGCAGCATACAATGTCCGTCTGCTAATGTTGATTGTCTCTTTAATCCAAAATCATTGGGAATGATGTCGATGTTGGTTTTCCTGGGAAATTGTTTCAAATTTTCCGTCACGTGCATTGGCATTCGTTCGTTCGGTTTATTGTTTCTTGTGTCAGCAGCGCCACCCTCATATAGATTTTTAATATGCTCTTCAGAAACACTCCTACTGATGTCTCTAAGAAGAATCTGGCTGCTAATTCCCGAGTAGCATTGTTTGTATTGTTGGGATTTCCTTGCTTTCGGTTCTGTTCTTTGTTATTGAGGGTGGGTTGGAGCAGAGGAGACCGAACAGAACCAAGAAAAATAAATTTAAATCTCTGATTGGAGCGAGGCATGGCTGAGGATGGCTGAAGCGAGCTAGAGGAAGGAATGGGTGGAGGGCGGTAATATATGGGTGGGATTAGCGGGATAGGTAGAGGAATAGGTGGAGGAGGGTAATAAATGGGAGGGATTAGTGGGATAGGTAGAGTTGGGGTTTATGCTGAGGTTAGAAATGGTAGCGAAGGTTGGAGCTAGAGAAAAGAACGGGGGGAGGGGGGTAATATATATGAGAGGGATTGGCGGAATGGGTGGAGTTGGAGTTTGGGCTGAGGTTAGGGAGTGGTAGCGAAAGTGGAAACTCGAGGAATGAATGGGTGGAGGGGCTAATATATGGGAGGGATTAGCGGAATAGGTGGAGTAGAAAGGCATAGGTCTAACTAAGCCGTAGTGCAATGTTTATGCAATTTTGTTTACTCTACACTAAAAAAAAGTATACAGCTGAGAGTACCGGTTATTCTGGCGCCAGCAATCTCGTCGTTTTACGGGAAATTGGCCGTTTCCATCTAAAAATGGGTTGGCCATTCCATTGAGCAAACACCCCACGCGTAGAATTACAGCGAACACTCAATTTCATACATGGTTCATGATGTTGGCTCTTCGGCTTCAGAAAATCGCATTCTCTGGAACTGTATCTACTCATAATTGAAGAAGGATTTCCAATGCACCAATTGATTAAAGACGACAAAAAGAAGCCACTGTGAATATTTAAAATTGTATCCTAACAGCCGTTCAGATATTCTTGATATGGCGTATCGTTTTCTTTGTCATTGCATTTTGAGGGGAGAACTGAAGAAAATACATAATATTGAGATCATGCTCTCCTTTTAATTTTAATTTTTCCTTAAATCTTGGAATCCATTGACATGCAATTTTGTGTACAAAAAAGTATAAAAAAGTATTGAAATAATGAAGTACTTGGGAACACATTTAGTCTGGAGTTGCGTCGGACTGTAATATAACGGGAAATCCTTTTCCATGAAATAACGTCATTCGGCAGATTCAAAATTACAGGAGTTATTGCGTAAAACAAAGAACATTTTAAATATAAAACGAGAGGGAACGGAATAAAACGTGAAGAAACGGAATGTGACGATACTCGACGTTGAAAAAAATGGCATAATAACAGTTAATCAGGAAAAAACATTAAAAAATACGGTCCAACACCAATTCGCATACCTTTTTTGTGAATTTATACTGTGTACAGCAAAGAATTTTCTTCAAATACCGGCAATTCTGGCCGGTACTTTTGTTTTCGAATACGCGAAATTTCTTCCACAAAAATGTAGTTGAAACATGTAGCAGCCCTCTTCGATCACAGCACCGGCAGAATCCCACCACAGAACCTATCGTTGTAGCAGTACAGATAATGTTTACATTCAAGTTCCAGATGGAGTTACCATCACTATACGATGGAATGTAACATGTTACATTTTTAAATTAAGCGAACTCGCACATAAGTGAAATCACAACATGTTCTATTTAAGGTATTAAGTTGTTTCATGTAACTACTCGAATGTGTACTCGTTAGTGCAGAACAATTAAGTGTAAGCACATACCTATTTGACTAGATATTAATCCACCTCGAGGGTCCAATTATACATCCTAATCGTCAAACTCTTCACCCTCAAACCCAAAATTAAGAGCATCACTACGCAATATATGCTGCCACATCTATCTCATAAGTATCATAACACTACACGTTCAGTCGTACCTGTCCTTGTTGGGACATCAAATTTAGGATACAACACACATATATGCTCGAGGTGCTTTCAAGATGACGCGGGAAGCGCGGGAGAGTTAACTGGTCCAGCACGCTTATAACGCCACCCACGGGAGTACGGACATCTCAGGAAAGATATACGATAAAAATATCTATACCTCAGTTGAAACTTATTAGAATAACAGAAAAAAACATGATACAAGCAACAAGTCATTACACATGCATCTGATTTGGAATGAAGGACATTGAGTAGACCGTCTAGGAGAGTATACCGTCTAGGGAGTATACCTTCGGAAGGTATACTCCCAGAAAAGTCACGGCATCGTTAGTGTTAAACGGACTAGTTAGCGTTCGACCAAACAATGTATGTACTTGGGGCTGAATTAATTTTTTTACAGCAGCATCTCATTTAACACAGAAACTGTAACTGCTCAACAGAATGTTTTGCCTTAACATAATATATATTTTTTGCTATTTCGCAGCACAGTAGACATTCTAGTCTCCTAGTATTGTATCTTGAACAGTTGTGTGTGAAAAGTAGCTATGATGCCTGATTCAAGAAATGAGATGGTGAAATTAGAACTCACAGCGGCGCATCCAGGATTATCTGTAGAAGGGCGGGGGAAGGTGGGAGGGCAACCATCCAAGGATCCCGGGAGCCACCCTTAAAGTTTTTTAATGGGGCCCGAAGGTGCCTGGAAGATGTCTCCACCGTTTATTTCCTAAGGCCCCTAAGATAGGAAGAGACTCCTGGCCCCAACACTTGCCAGAGGTTGAGGCATCCAACCATGCTACTGTCACCTCCATCCTACCTTAACAAAGATCCGATCTATAACTCCCCGAGTTAATAGGCTTACAAGCTAATTGAACACTCAAAGCGTTGCCACGTTGCGCAGTAAGTCCCAGCCTCCGCTTAAGCCAGAACGTTTCGCGAGGGTCCCCGGAGGCGGCAGATAACCGTCGGCCGATGTCACGGATCAGGAGGCTGCTGGACTTGCCGATATCGCCGGTCGTCTCTATAGCTAAGAGCTCGAAAAGATAACGGTCACAAAGAGATTGATACCTACGCCTCCCATTGTTCTCTGCAGCATTGGAAGCCCTGCCAGCCTCCGTAGAATTGCCTGGCAAGTAACTTGTTGCAAAGGTGTCTACGCAGGTACAATCCAAACAAAATTTTTCCCTCTAGAGAAGGGGATGACTGTAACGCCGTCAGGTCGCTTGCCGTCACCTCGATTGATATTGACTCACGGATCGTCCCAAGGCTGACTTAACGTAAAGCTCGTTCAATTATGTCAATCAGAGCCAAATGTCTGTGATGTCGGCCTCCGTTATAAAGGCAGGCGAGCGCGTGAGTGCCTGATTCATCCATACGCTGACCACAGCGGCAGAGCTGCGTATAACACACCGGTGCACCGACTCTGAGCGCAAGAGCAATGCGAAGCGAGTCAGGGTCCAGCAAAGTACCGAACAGAGCGGCAGGAATTACTTCTGGTTAAGAACCGCTATCGTGTCAGGAAGCCGCCAGGAGACGAGCTTTAGTGGTGGACTACATTACGCGCCATCGAAATTTTGTTTTTAATTAATGTCCGTAGACTAGGGTATATTTAATAACGTGGCAGTCATTTGAAGCGTCAAAAAAAATACAGTACATTTTTTGTGAGCGTAATAACAACCACCGTCTGAAGAAAACTCAACGAATGATTTGTTTTTGAAGAAGTGGGTCAATCACCGCCTTACTGCCAGTATCAGTTGTTCTATTCAGTTGTTGACATCATTCAAACACAACTTATTAAAGGACAATGTGACCAGCCATGCGTTTTGTTTGGTAGCAAAGGAGTTTATTGACACCCCAGCCAGCAGCTTGTGTTTATGATTTGCTGTTGATTGGTGACGACGGTTCTTGTGGCGAATAAGGGAACCGAGTGACAGATGAAGTTTTGACATGATAGGAAACCAAGATGATGATTACGGAAGAGGAAGAATATAACAAAACTAGGTACAGCTTGAAATTAACATTAGCAGCGTAGTATTGATACGAGAAGTGTCTACGTGTTTATTTACAAGTTTAAAACGCAAATCATTCAATTTCTGTCCGTCCAGCTTAACTCATTTTGATCACCTAACACGAGTTATGAGGTGCTGTCTAATACTTCCTAAGCAGTCAGCTGACGATGGTGCAACTGGCATGGGGCGCACACGGCACTCCGAAGTGCACCCACCGCCTCCGCGATGACATTGGAAAATGGACAAACTGCTGCTGGAGGGGGGGGCGGGAGGTCGATTGCTCGTTTACATAATAAAACTTAAAGGGTAAAGAACACATTATTCAGGCCATATTTTGAAGCCTGTGTTTCGTTGTACAACGTACACCATCTTCGTGCTTGAAAGCGAAGTAATAGTGGAAGGTAAGCAGACAAGTATTTATGTGGGTCATACAATAATTGTCTTAGTTAGGTATAGGAAAACAGGCAAATCATCAACCGTGTATCATTGTTGAATTGTTCTGTCTTTTACAAAACAATTCAACAATGATGCTGGCATTTTTGCAATTCCTTGTACAAGCAGAGTATGAATATCCAACAGCGTCAATTGTTTCAGTCTGTTATAATTGAACAAATACCTTATTTTTATGTGTCACAAGCAAATAATTATTAGAAAAAAAATTCATCTACACGCAGAGCTGTACGTGCTCTTTTGTCCGGATAATAATCACAGCTGGTGTATAGTGACATCAAAAATTGAAAGTAATTCTCTCAAAAGCTGTTTACTACTTTGGTGAACCGCGGCTGAGTCGTAGGTACTCAAATTTGCCTCATTGCTCAGCCATTGCTTTAGACTCAAGATATTTGACGCAGGTGGTGGGTATTGGGCAACTAATTTGCTAGCTCGTCCCTTTAAATTAGATGTTGACTATTTGTCCATGCTGAGAATCAATTGTAGCTGTGTAAATGTCCTATTTGCATGAGACTCTGTATATAATAACTATTATAATATATATTGAAGAACCTGTAAAGACAAATCAAGAGTGAATACACAACAACAATTTATAGGTTAATGTCCCTTTCTCACATGAGTATGAGTTATCTCTTATGATATACTGGTGAAGGATTTATTGAAACGTTGTTGGTACAATTATTAAGGAATTTTTATTAACAGCGAGTATACGAGGACCAGAGTTTTACAAGAGTGGTCTTCGGGGGCGAGTAATGACGCGACCTCACAAGTCCGTTCTACGTTCAGTACTGACGGGCTTTTCAGTTCCGTCACCTTTCGCCCTGATGCGCGTCATACATGCACATGACTATCACGTACACATATGTGCACGTGCAGTCCCAAGTCGTCTTCCGGCCGTTCCTGGGCCTAGGTCGACGCTCGTGTAACTGGAGTTGTGTATGTCAAGTCAGACTCGCAGATTTTTCTTATCTCTTTAACTACTACATGACATCCGACCAATTAGGATTACGTTGTTTTAGCTCTGGTCTGTAACCCTATTACAAATGACATCGTCAGATCATACAAGTTCAGCGAAGGGACCGCCTCGTCTCACGCATGACTAGTTCCTGATGGTGATGTCAGCGTCCCTGCAGCTGTTATGGATGGTATTAAGCAAGGTCCAGCGGACCATATCTTTCGAATTAACTAGTGTGTAACATAATATGAGAGGAAATAGACCTGTCTCGCTTTATTGTATGCCAAATTTAAGAAGGACTTATGATTACCCTCCTGCTTTGTTAAAGTTACAGCCATGACACTGGCGCAAGGATATGACAATGTTTATACAAACAACGAAGGGACAATATTCAGTGTTTCATATCGACATGATTTCCACAAGCATTCAATGGGCCTACAACTGGGACATGCAGTTAGGAGTCAAATATTATTCCTATTAAAGTCGGGATCTTCCTTCATAAGCAGCACTCTTCTAATGGGGACGGTTCGTACCTCTCACTTCTACATACTGCATCCAAGAAGGGATTATTCGAGTTTTCAATTCGTTTCTGGAGGCTGTATGAACGTTTTCTTGCTCATATTTCCAGACAATCAACATCATATCCTGCAAATAGGCTAGCACTCGTTCTTCTTGGTACGTCAACTGGTCTCCTGAAAATGTCCTCGTATGCTACTTGACGTTTGTTCACAGTGACCCCCCTATATTTCTACCACAAATGAGTTACAAGTAGATATCATTAGCTGTCTGCAAACTCATTGAAAAGGATTTGCGAGAGTAGGCCTCCATGCTTATTCCCATTAGTTGTTCAAAAAGAATTTGACATCGAGTATCCCATTGTATTACACATTCTTGCTGCTGGTACCAATACTTTAGTAACCTAACGAGGTGAATTGGTGTCCTTCTTCGATAAGTTGTTGTGGAACAGTGTCCAATAATTTACACGATCAAATGTTTTTTTAGTGAGCCTCCACTGGCAGAGCAAAGAATCGTTAGCTTAGATGAAAATATTGCCATTTTAGTCCTCTGCTGAGGTTGGAACAAATTGGTTTTGTGTTGTTCTCATACAGTCGTCCATCCAGTTCTGAATAACTATTCCTTGCAACTTTGATGCAGCAGTGACAATTTATATTAGTATGTAGTTCGTTAGTACCTTAGAAAAGTAATTAAATTTAAGGCAGCCAGTGAAGAAAACAGACATGACATGGAGAAGTTGAACAGGACCATACTTGAATACTTCCGCAGGTAAACCATCCTCTCCGAAAGTTTAGAAGTTTTTTAATTTATCAGCCGCGGTCCTAAGTTCCTACATATAAACATATTCATCATCATCATTTTATATATTGAGTGCCTCATCCAGAAGAACCGGTCAGTGCCGTTGTTGACACTGTTCATAACACTGTTCATAACACTGTATATAACATCAAACATAATTCCATCCCGCGTGATGCTATTCACACATTGAGGAACAGAGTTAACTTTCAGACTAATATTTTTAATTTATTTCCAGAAATCAATCATCCTCCTACTAACCATTTTCTCTGACAGGTTACAGCTGCCCGTGAATCATTCTCATGATTTTTTATACAGCAGCGCAATGCGTTCCTGAAGGCATTATTCAACACATAATTTTCTTAAACCATGGCGTCCAGTGCCTTTCCCTTGGTGGTCTCACTCATTCGCTTCCCTGCCAGCCATGGAGCTGCAGGGAAGCGTACGGGCGGCTCACCTAACTCTGCCAGCCGCTGCATGAACCCGCAGCACCTCTGGTGGCACGGGTCAAGGTGAATGACAGGTACTGAATGGAATAGTTTAAAATTTGCTATTTCATTGAATTACCAGTTAATGGACTGTGTGGACGTCCACCACTGACCATTGCAGGGATCGCATGTAATGAGAACTCTGCATGGAACGGTGAGTGAACATGTGTCCCACCTGGCATGGATATGTGCCATGTGGGTGTTTGCTTGTACCTCACTTCTAACTATATCAACTTTACGCGTTAAGTAAAGATAGTAAATGCGCAATTCGTAACACAGTGATGAACTGAAAGTTTTTCAACTGTCAATTGAAACTTGTTATTTTTTGTCAACGACTTGCTGCTTTTCATAATAGCTTCTAAATCAACACTGCAAATATGCTTTAAATTGTCTACATACGCATTGCGACGAGTATTACATCCCGCTATTATTGTTAATATATATTTTCCCCCATTTTGTTGCGAAATATTACATTACTAACATGTGGCTTTGCGGTTGATGCTTCGAAGGCTGCAGCGCGACATGTTGCGACATGTTCATAGGTGCCTGACGCTGCAGCGCGACATGTTGCGACATGTTCATAGGTGCCTGACGCTGCAGCGCGACATGTTGCGACATGTTCATAAGTGCCTGACGCTGCAGCGCGACATGTTGCGACATGTTCATAAGTGCCTCACGCTGCAGCGCGACATGTTGCGACATGTTCATAGGTGCCTGACGCTGCAGCGCGACACGTTGCGACATGTTCATAGGTGCCTGACGCTGCAGCGTGACATGTTCATAGGTGCCTGACGCTGCAGCGCGACATGTTCATAGGTGCCTGACGCTACAGCGCGACATGTTCATAGGTGCCTCTAACAAATTGCCATTGATCGTAGAAACCATACATTTTGTTTCACACATGATCTTCTAACAGGATACACATACTGAGCACATAAATCGTCTGAATCAGCATGGCAACATAGATGAAATCGTGCTTAAGTTTCTATACCACTATATTCTCGGTCGGGTGTAAAGCGTTGCTTGTGTACCCAGGGATATGTGAATAGGATGGAAGAGGTGATTTCATACCGCTTCAACATTCGCTATCTGATCTAATACTGTTCAACACAATCAAGCAAAGTTACATAGTTTTATCATCTACTTCTTACGAACTTATAAAAGTGAGAAGTCCCGTAATGACGTAGAATAACCCCTCGCATCGCCACTTTAATGTCCAGCCCGGATTGTAGGCATGAAGGTTAATGTCTCTGTAACTCCCTCAGGCCCACACATACCTTAATAACCTATTCTACCCAAGGCATTAGGTTGTTAATCAACATTAGTAATTCCAACAAGTGTTTTAGAAACTACTCCAATGTGTGATAGCAATATTGTGTGTCGTCGGGGCATTGTGCGCGCTCATTGTGGTTGATTTAAATTACATTTTTTATGTTTTTTGGTCGTAACATGTTCCGGAAAGGCTGTGGACTTACCTTGAACAAACCATACTATTCAACCGGAACATATTTTAGTTGTCAAGTCTAGTATTCTACCGGAACAGGTTGACACGGAACATGATAATCAACCCCTCATATTCTACCGGAACATATAATCGCGTGTTCTGCCGGAACATTGTTTAGCAATAATCCGGAACATATGCTTGTGTTCTACCTGAACAAGTTCTAGTGCTATATGGAATATGATTTAAAACACTACCGGAACCGACTGTTGGGTTCTACCTGAACATATTATATGCGTTCTACCGCAACAACCTCTAGCATTCTATTGGAACATTTTCTAATATACTTCACTCAAATATCTAAGCAACGTGCAGAAGTGCAAGCCAACTCTAGAATACTACCGGAACTAATTCTACAGCAATCACTTCTGGAATAAGTTCCAGATACCATCAGAACAAATTGCAGTAGGTAGCTGTTCCACTAGGACTACTAATCCAGGCACAGTACCGGGACTGATCCTGTTATACTACCTGGACTTATCCAAGCATGCACCGGGACTTATCCAGCTACACTACCGGGACAAATCAAGGTATTATACCTGGACTAACCAAGGTATACGAACAGGACCTATACTAGTACATAACTGCAACAAATTACATTGCACTTTGGTAATAATTCTACCATTCTACAGCATATTGATAGAATTAGTTCTACAATATTATGTTATAGAAACAGATTCTACTTCACTTCCAGTACAGATTCACGCCCAATTTTCGAAATCAATAATTACACTCTTTTTACGTTAAACTTTAGTACATCTTGCTTTGTTTCCTCATACAACAGGTGAAGTAGAATTTGTTGCCTTGAATGTTACCGTATCTGTGAGTGCCGTAGTCGATGCAGTATTCCCATTTGGTGGGGATAATTTCTCATTGAACTGGCCGACCAAGTCCTCTAATGTGAGGGCACCATGTGACACTTCCCATTGAACTGGCCGACCAAGTCTTCTAATGTGAGGGCATCATATGACATTTCCCATTGAACTGGACGACCAAGTCTCCTAATGTGAGGGCATCATGTGACATTCCCCATTGAACTGGCCGACCAAGTCTCCTAATGTGAGTGCATCATGTGACATTTCCCATTGAACTGGCCGACCAAGTCTCCTAATGTGAGTGCATCATGTGACATTTCCCATTGAACTGGCCGACCAAGTCTCCTCATGTGAGGGCATAATGTGTCATTTTATTACTGCAGTAAATTTATGTACGGTGTTAGTGATCAAACAAACATCAATGTGTATCTGAAATAATCTTCGTAATATTATATAGACGAGATTTTTTTGAAATATTTACTACTATACCCGACATTAGGCCATGCAAAGTGTTCTGTCTTATCAAATCTCTCCTTTACACTTCTTTGAACCACTCTATATCTGCATAACAACATCCTCACAGCCAATGGAAAATACAAAAACGCATTCTCGAACGCTGTGTCAGTTTTAATCCGACGATGTCAAGGTTTTTCAGTGTGATGAGAATTTTTACACTGCGGACTGTTTGCATGACTATTAATACAATTAAATCATTTATTTCCATCGTCAACCAATCATATTCAATTCCTTAAACGGAAACCCAAACTGCAATGACAAATGTGTTTGTTGAATTGGCGAAATCAAAGTAAAAAAAACTCTACAGCCCATCTACGTTGAGCGGCCATCATGGAGTGCAGTATACTTGATAGAATACTGCACTAAAAAACAAGCATTTAAGAATTTAAATGTTCATACATTGTAATGATCGCTCTTTGACACATGCATAGTTCACAAAAGTATGGAATAGATAACAGATATTATTACACAATAATATACAATCTCGTGTATTTATATTAATATTCATATATATA
>SDVV010033566.1:0-11284 GCA_016164225.1 Gammarus roeselii
TCCAAACACACAGCATGCGAGTACATACCTCAAAACACACAGCATGCGAGTACAAATCTCCAAACACACAGCATGCGAGTAAAAATCTTCAAACACACAGCATGCAAGTACAAATCTCAAATAAAACGCATGCGAGTACAAATTTCCAAAAACACAGCATGCGAGTACAAATCTCCAAACACACAGCATGCGAGTACAAATCTCCAAACACACAGCATGCGAGTACAAATCTCCAAACACACAGCATGCAAGTACAAATCTCCAAACACACAGCATGCGAGTACAAATCTCCAAACACACAACATGCGAGTACAAATCTCCGAACACACAGCATGCGAGTACAAATCTCCAAACACACCGCATGCGAGTACAAATCTCCAAACACACAGCCTGCGAGTACAAATCTCCAAACATACAGCATGCGAGTACAAATTTCCAAACACACAGCATGCGAGTACATACCTCAAAACACACAGCATGCGAGTACAAATCTCCAAACACACAGCATGCGAGTACAAATCTTCAAACACACAGCATGCGAGTACAAATCTCCAAACACACAGCATACGAGTAATTAACCAGCATATATTAAAATTAAGGGTACTTATCAGCTGTAATTATTTCTTAGTTTTTCTTGGAGTAGCGGATTCTTACCTGGAAAATAAATCAGGAAATTCGAATTTTCATTTATTTATTTTTTCCTACGTAGACGCGATGTTTCTTGGAGCAGCAACAACACGAACTAGTCTTAAATTAATCAGGAATCTCGCATTGCTTGTAACTATCATTTATCCGTTTGTGTTGTTGTTCTTTGAGCAAACAACAACACAAACTCGTCTTCTCATGACATTTCCAGGTTGGATCAAAACTGAGAAAAAACATCTGATTTACTGTTTTCATGAAATAAAATCCAAAAGAGTTGTATATCTTTAACAGTTGAACTCTAGACGGTTCGAAGCAGTCTTGCGGATGGCAATTTGTCTGTCAGAGGCACTGTTTGGCAGAGTATTGAATCTAGATGTATCTTTCCAATGCTTTATCCGATTTATGCATGGCAGAGTCAGAAAAAAATGATAAATGGTATAATTTTGCATACACTGAAAACACAGCTATCATTTTCAGACTAACTTGGGGTTTGCATCCAGTACCAGTTGACTCTCCATCTGTTAACTGCACGGAAACGTACAGGAAGATTCTTAAGGTCATCTGCAGCAGCCACGTGCTGCTGTTCTTTGCAGCGACTCTAATCAAGCACTCATACCACTTCAGTCCATCTAATTGAAGTGGATTGTCAACTGTCCATATTTTGTTTAGGCTCTTATTACATTGTAACCTTTTTTTATGTGGGTCAAAATCGTGGGCTTCAATAGTCCAGTAACAGCACAAGCCAGTAATCGATCTCAGATGCCCCTTCTGTCGCGTACCCTGCGACACATCAAGGCGTCTCCTGAAGGAGTCACATTTAAAGTCCTTTGCCGCATTGCGATAGCCTCTTGCGACACCAGCTAGAGGGGGAGGCTGCTGCTGGATACCTTGTGACAGGGCTGGTGAGCCTTGCGCAACACAGCGCTGCTAATACACTCACATAGTCTGGTAGCATTTCAATACACTATTGAATGAACCCTTTCAAAGAGCTTGGAATTCAATTTCCCCCTCGTAGTTGAATTGTAATATATTCTTTTGGTGTATGCAGTATACATAATAGGGACACATTGGCATTACCTCGTGAGCCCAGCCTAATGAAGAGTCAAATAATGAAGGGTCATGCACGTTTTCATAGGCATCGAAATGTTATGTCAAACAATTATATTTGGTTTTGGTCTGATTGGCAAACAATTATATTTGGTTTCGGTTGAAGTGTTTTATTTGTTGAAGCTTCCTTTTCCAGGGTAATTATTTAATAACTTGGTATTGCGAATGTTGTGAACTTAAAAATAGAGATAATTGAGAGTATTTTATAAGTCTGAAAGTTGATTCTTTATAAATGAATTTTCAAGGCATTTAAGGTTTACTTTCGATTCTCGAATACCACACAACAATAATCGAAAGGATTTTCTATGTTGAGTATTACTTTACTGATCAACTTTGTTGCCGAACAGCAAGGGAATGTGGTTCCTTCACAATAAAGTTGTTTCTACGCGCTGGTACACTAAGGAAAACACGTCTTCTTCATTAATGCGATGCTGACACGCATCCGTCATGGAACAAACAGTCTGGATTTCAAAGTCGAAATTTAGCATTAAAATCGGATATTTTTACTCTCTCGTTGAAATATTTGTAAAATCCCCCTATTTATTCCCATCCCTTTCTTCGCCACGCCCCTCAGCCATCATCTCATTTCCCTTCTCTATTGTCATTCCCGAGTCCCCTCACCTGGTCTGCTTACCCCCGTGGGACTAGGGCAAGGTTTCTACTGGGTCCAAATGGGTCCTACTGGGTCCCCTCCGGGCCCCACTGCTGCCAATCAGCATGACGTACACGCTCGCTGATTGGAACGATTGGCTAACACTTCCGACAGAGGGTTCCGCAGCTGGTGAATCATTTTTACGGCCCTCTTAATGCCCAGTATGAAGCGTTCTGTACGTGTGAGTTGCTTATATTATTTAATGGGAAGCAGCTACTCTGACCCGCTATGAAAAAAAAATCAAAGAGATTAAGTAATTAGATCATCTTTGAAATACGGTATTGGCTGAAAAGTATTTGTAGATGTCTCTTGTTGATATTTGCTTCAAATCGTAGCAATTATAACAATTGCGATAAAACAACAAATCAATTTAGTTTGCATCTGAAACCGCATATGTTGGTAATATGACTAGCTTTAACGATACGTCTGAAACACATCATAAAATATTAACATACTTTACGTATAAGAAATTGGACTTCATTTGACGCTCCAAATACTTGTTTTTGTTACGACACCTTCCACTCCCTCAGTCTTTAAAATTACGATGCCGGTTGATCATAACAACGAGTATACAGTTCTCCGTATACTAAACTCCTCTGTGACGACAGCACTGTCAGAGACACAGTCACGATCCTCTTCAAACAACATCACGTGCACCATCTATCACTATACTCCTCCATCACCTTCTCGGATACAGATGATGACTAATACAATCAACCACAATCAATGCGACGGTAAGAGTCGGGTTATAGAAAGAAAATTCATAAGATACAATACTTGAATAACATGTTTATGAGTTATTATGGGTAAGGCTCACAATTTGAATATATATATATATATAGATATATTAATATAATTTTCTCGGATTTTTCAATCTATGATCCATGGTTGCAAGCGAACTTTGACTTACATCTATCCTAACTACTCCGCGAATATCAACGGACGTCAATAATATGCTGAGCAGGATGATCGCCCATCCTTCGCTGCTTCCCTCTTCTATGGAAGGCTTCTAACCATAAAACTTCATCGAGGGGATGGTTGGAAGTGTAGATTGCTTGTGTATGCTTCCCAGGCTTCAAAGGGCTCCTAAATCAAAAAGGGGTTCCTGTATATGTTTCTGAATGAATCCAAAACGTCACTTCGATTGGTAGGATTTGTTAATTAATCGAGTCTAGTAGTCAGTTTTCAATGTTTACAAAGAATACTTTGCAAATATGTACTTTGAAAAGTAACGTTAAAACATGATCAAAATTTAATATGGTTGTATAATTGTGTTGATGCGCATCAAATTGTCAAGTTCAAACAAATCTCTGGCACTTTCAACAGACAATAGATAATGACACGTTTTGAAACCAGTGAGAAAACTCAGGGAAGACCAGCAATAAAATCAATGATAACTTGGTTGAATAAGACACAATTCCTCATCAATGTCACAGTTTCGACACTAGGGGCGCACTTTAAGTACGTCGTTAGTTCAGCAGGCGACCGAGGCTGGTTGCTCATCACCCTGTTTCCGCACCTTGATAGATCCTGCGAAAGGCAACGCGTGGAAGCGTGAGTAAGAGGGGGAGTCGCGTATTGTCTTCTATTTAACACAAATTATACTAAAAGAGAATCACATCGATCGTAATATAATGCTGAGACGTTTTTATAATTTAGTACCCCAAATATTCAGACGACAAGATTTGTTGAAAAGGGGGCTTAGTTGTTAAAGGATTCTGTTAATTTGTGGCTCTTTGTGCACCTTAACAAGTAAGATACGCTGTTAGAAATATCTCTGGTTCTAGTGAAAACGATAAGGAAGTAGCTACTTATAAGGTAAGATAGCGCAGCATATACATTTTATGTTCATGAAATATATAAGAAAAAGATTGTATTCATTTCACATTGTCAAGAGACGTAACAAAATACTCAATCCGCTTTACGTTATTTGTTTATTAGATACTTGAAGTGGTGTCAACTTTTTGAAAGTTTAAAAGATACACAAAATATAAGTCGTTTTGTACGGCTGAATGAACCGAAGCCGCTCCACTCCCTAAACAGGGTGCCATAAATTACTTCTTTCCCTCTTGTTGTCGACTTTAAAGTGTATAACAATCATGGATGGGCAGACACAAACGTATCTCAGCCATTTGCATTCTCGTTTACCGTCGTCTTTGGAACGTTAGGACATAACCGCCAAACAAAACGGTTCTTTGAGGGAGAGGGTCGGCGTCAGGTGGGCTTGTGAGAGCCCTTAGTCACAGCAAGCTGAAAGGAAAACGGTAAGTCAAACCACTTAGAGCTGGGCAGGACGTCCTCAACAATTCTTCGCCAGGTGGCGTTGTCATAGTTAGTGCGCGCGGCTGCCGTTACTCATCTCGGCGGGAGAGGTGCTATTGTCGACACAAGAGACATGTGATGCTACAACCAAGCCCAGATGAATGTATGCTTTAGGGTCTGAAAGCCTTTTTTGTCGGGTAATGGGGTAGGCTGATTTGATTTGATTCGGGCCTCATTACCACCGGAGCATAACAGTGAGTCAGGGCAGGATCCCCGGTAGGGTAAGTTATGGTATAGAGAAATCGGGGGAATTTTGATTTCACTGTTTCTCATATTATTACACATTTGTATTTTTTGGTTCTTTAATGTAACAAATTCACTCAAAATTTGGAATGAACCCTACTTTTTTCATATAATGTGTAAGTTGTATTATCGTATACACAACTTCAATGAAATGACTGCAATTCCAGCATTTGAACATTTCATGCCAGTAAAGATAAAAGGTATAGGCAATTGTAGTGCGAGTGACTACCCCTGCCAATGCTCGAATGGCAAATGTCGCTGAAGAAAAGCATAGGAGGTTGCTCGTAAATTTCGACTTCATTACCTTGACTCGATATATCACTCTACAAGGAAAACTGCTCAAGAAATTGTGAGGGTCTGTGTTTTATTTTGTGCTATTAATGTTAATCCTTGATGGCGAGGCCTTTTCCATCTCGAATATCACACCAGGATTCAAACTGAAAGGCAAATAGGAAGATGTCATGGAATACGAAGGTATCTTCTTCCTAATTCGAGATTATATTGATTGAATTAACATCTCCTACAATAAGGATACATTAAAAATATGATTTATCAAAATTGGAAACAGATAAAACAACACACATCATTTCCGACACACACCTCTGGCCAGGAGTGAGGTCCGAGATCAGTGTCAGCAGCAGGGTCCGACAGTTAACTGGTTTTCGCCTGCAGCGTCATACTAACCGGCTCCTTCCCCCACAACCATCCCGTTTTTTAACGAGACATCAAGGGTAAGAAAGCACATCAGGGTAGAGTCATATCACAACTATTCACAATCTCCCCGCACTTCCGCTTTTCATCACTCTTTTCACCAATCACCCATCATCCACCCTCACCACGTGTCCGAATTATCCCATAACACGTGAATCTACTCTGTCGTCTACATTTCTCACTATCCCAGTTCTAACTTGAACAACGTCGTTTTCGATCCTATCTCTCAGCGTCACTTCAGCCATGCTCCTCAGATATTTCATCTCGAACATATTCAACCTTCTTCTCTCTTCGGGTCTCGTTCCACAAGTCTCAGTTCCGTAGAACACAGTTATGACAACTACTTCTCATAAAACCCTCGCTTTGTTCCCATACACAACGTCCCACAGCTCACTACACTCTTCTGAGAACCTCATCGCTTTACACCCCTCCTTCCCTCGTGAACTCACTTCCACTAGTTCAGTACCCACCAAGCGAGAGCCCAGGTACTTCAAACACTGAACTACCTCCTAACAGCTCTCCATTTAGGAGGACACTTGTACAACTGGTATCGACAGTCCTCGAACATCTCATTACCTTACTTTTACCCACGTTAACTCGCATCTTCCTTCTCTCACACACTCTACTAAACCACGATACTAGCCTGCACAGCCTCACCTCCGAATCTGCAACAGTGCCACATCGTCCGCAATCTGTAACTGACTCAACTGCCAACTCTGCCCATTTGCTCCCAACAGCTCCAAGCCTCAACCCACCACACTCGAGGTCACCTTTCTGACCACTTCATCCTAGTAGAGACCGAACAGCCAGGAAGATATAACCCAACCTTGTCTCAGCCCCCCCCCCCCCCGCGAACCAAGCATTGAACTCGCTTCCTACTCTGACATATACTCTACTGCCAACATATAAACTAGGAACCCCTTCCATCAAATTTCCGCCCACTCCAAACAAACGCAACACACTCCATATAAATTCTCTGCCGACTCTGTCGAAGGTCTTTTCCAGATCTATGAAGGTACTTCTCATAGACTTGTCTCACTGCAAAAATATGATTTGCACACTATCTACCACTCTTGAAGTTACACCTTTCCGTGCCAATAACACCATCCGTACAGTCTCTAATCCTCTTGGTTAGCACTCTCCCGAGCAGCTTGCGGGCAACACATTACAAACTGATGCCTCGAAAGTTACAGCATTTATTTTGATCCCGTTTACCCTAATAGAGCGGAAAAATGCGAGCATAAACCACTCAGTTGGCGGCATCACGCCTGACATAAGACACTTATTCAGTAGCCTCACCAGCTATCCGACAATCGTTACTCCACCCTTTCTTCAGTCACTCAGTCGCAACGCCGGTCAAACCAGGAGCTTTTCTTGATTTTATCGCATCTACAGCCTCTCGCACCTCCTGCTTAGTAATGTCCGCAACAAGTCTCTCTCCCAAAACCGGCATCCGTGCGCCACCACCCACAGCAACAATGTCAGCCTCTCTGACTTCCTCAACATTCAACATCTCATGAAAAAAATTGGACCACCTCTTCCGTACATCACCATTCCCCAACAACAACAGGCCGTTCCTATTTTTGACCACCTCCTCCTCCTCGGTAATATGAAATGCTGTAAATTATGTACAAGTAGCGTCTAGCTTTTTTCATCTGTAAATTCCTTAACCAAGCTTAGTCGACTTTTGCTATGAGTGGATAGCTCTTGTTGTGCCGACATTAGCCTCTTTAAGTGCATATTATCTTGAAAAATTGCGTCCGGTCCGATATGCTAATATATAGGAATTAAATGTATCCGTTAAAAAATTACGGCGTGGAGTCGTGTTTACAAACTGAAATTTCATATCGGTGCACATGTAAATAAATGGCAAATATTCAATAATATTGTTTCAAAAGGAAGAGGCATTAATTAAAAGTGGTAATAAATGTCCGACCCCAATAAACACATAATCATCACATATGAGGTGCAGGAATCGTAGATCACCATGATGTCCGTCGTGTTGTTTTCCATCAACATCTTAACCTACCAAACCTCCTACCTTGTATCTTCTCGATCCGTGCATGGGTCTCAGACCTTTGAATGTATTCCTCCCCCTTTTGTGTTTAACTGACCCAAGCGTGCCCTAATAATCCCTGCATTTCACGGTTAAGAGTCGCATTAAAAACTAGAATTTAGTACGGTTCAAATCATAAAGATAGTAGCGTATTTAATTACAAAGTGGTGCTGATGATAAGTGCCATCAAATCTCAATCCTAAAATCCAATATATTATATATTCCTGAGAAGTGTGGACAATTAATTATGATTTCTTCATGTCCGCCATATTATCCATGATCAAATGAAGTTACTCAGATCCTCTACTTCAATCACGATCCCGTCGAATAAATCCACAAGCCCCTGGTGCATCTTTCTTATACAGTAGTTGCATGTTTGTCTGCGTCCAGTGTATCTCTATTATCCGTGTATGTGTCTAATACCTTTGAATGTTTATTTCACCCTATTTGTGCTTCTTACCCTTACATGTCTCCCTGACCCTTGTATGTTTAGTCCCGAATAATCCTCATTCTCTTAGGCCATAATGATGTTGGAGAATCCAAGTATTTGCTGGAACTGTGGATATGTAGGTCTCTAAGCCCAACTTCCTGCGAGAAAATCCATGCATATCCTCCAGAATCCTGAATTTGTTGAAATAATCGAAGGTATCTCACTCACTCCTACAAGATCAAAGTATTGTGCACAAATCTCCTTGCTTAACTTTCGATCTTAGTATAACCCATGTCTGTTAAATATCATGTTGAACCAATGTCGAACAATTCTTTAAATATACAAAGCCTTAAAATGGTTTGAGCTCGACAAGTTCTTTTCTTGCCGTAAATGATTCTGAGAAAAGTTTTGGAATCAACTAGTAGCAATAATTCCCCCCCCCCTAAAAAAAGGAACATTTATACAGATAAATCTATGCACTTTGAAAATAAATTCTGCGACGACTTTGAACCTTAAAATTACACCTCGACCAATTTTATTCTAAGTAGTAACGTTCGCACAAAAACTTCTGCCGGAACAGATACAACTTTTATATTGAATAAGTGCCTTCGAAATGAACCATAGTTCATAGGGTGGAACCTTCTATGCCTCCGCGGAGAGCTTCTGAATGTTATGATCAGCAGCTCTCCACGAGTGGTGTGGGTCCCTGCTATGAGTCACGGTAATTTTCGCTGTGTCACGAAACGGGAACCATACCATACTTGCAGCAACATCTGGTCCCGACATCGTGACGTCATCTCAAATCCACTGTTTGAGGCGTTTGAGATGTAGCTACCATCTTTTCAGTGCTACGAGCCTTTAAACCCTTACGTGCAGCTAGTGCACGTTCTTTCCTATGTTGAATATTTCTGTTCCAGGATTTTCCAAGTAAATTCTTTATCCAGTAGCAGCATGTCCAGGCTGTGGGACATCTCTAACGCACCTTTAAATTGGATAAGACATCCTCTACGCATCCTAAAAGACTCTATGCTACAAAGGGTGGCAGCACCATCTGCCTCATTTAGGCCTTTATTTACCTTATACTTCAAGATAACCATGACAGTGCGGGACGGCCTGTACCCAGTACTTCAACCCAACTATGATACAACGTATTATTTTGTTGGTCAGAAGTTTCGCATTCGTTTCTGCCAAAAATATCTATGCAAGCAAGCTCAGGCACGTCCTAAAAATTGCTGTTGTTTCATTGTTTCGTTTTACAACAAGTTAGCATTACGAAAGAAATGTCAAGCAATACATGAAATATCTATTTAATAATTCAATAAAATATGATGTTTTGTGGAACCCTAAGTGTAATTGTGCACCTAATAAACTCCACCGTGCTTCAAGATGGCGTCTAGAGGTTTGTTCGAGATGCACCACTTATTGAGTTAGCTGTGGGCTTCATATTTCAACACGCAGTTGGTTCTCGCTCATTACTCTGTTATTATTCGTTGTATCTAGACTACGGAACAACGTTCCCCCCTCAGTACCCGCTGGTAATGGTTTTGCGGAGTCATAGCAAATTTACCAATTTGGATGTGTGTCCCACGTACACTTTGGGCACGTATGACCCTTACATGTCTCTCTGACCCTTGTTTCTCTCTCTTTTCAGACTCGTCTAGGCCGTAGAGGTGTTAGAGAGCACAACCATTCCCCTGATAACTTGAGAACTTGTCTTTGGTAAATTGAGGTGTCGCCGAAAACCAGATACGTACATTCCTTAGCCCGCAAGCCCGATGTTTATTTTAGTGTTTCTTTTTACAAAGCTATTACATGTTTTGGGCTTTAAATGATCTGTGAATTCGAAAAATGATTCAAAAATCAATGAGAACTTGACAAAAGAGGCTTTGTTTCATTATTCATTCGTGTTCAGATAACTCCTCTGCCGTCATTGAGGTCGGCAGAGGATTCCGGGAAGAGAAACAGTTCAATCTATAATATTCCAATTAATAAAAATAGGTACAGACAATCGTTTATTTCTTTCACTAATAATTTTACGCTCAAAAAACAAGCTTCAGTCAGTTTCTGTTTAATGTTAAGAAAGGTTTGGTGGGCGTTGATACCACTGCTAAATCAATAAAGGTTTTATCCCTCCACCGACATCTGGTGTATTTTCTGACCGGCGTAATAACCCGCTGTTTCACGCATCCGGAAAAATAACACACCACACTCAGCAGGTCCCTATGTGACATCATCTCAAACGCAGCAAATGGATACAACATGCTCAACAGTTTGCTTTTAATTTGAAGCATAACTTTTACGAGTACATCTCCGTAACTATTAGTGAAGCAATACGAGTTTTTAAAATTCAGAACAAGCTTTCCTGTTCAAATGGTGTTGTGTTGACAACTCGAAAAGCGGCCAATCAACGATCAACAAGGATTGTAAATAATATCGACACAGAGTTCAGGAGAACAGAGATTAGGTCCAAAAATTTCACTATTTCAGGTCCAAAAAGTTTCAACAAGCTACCAGCTGACATTCAGAATTGGGCAACCATATTTTCTTTCAAACAGAAATATACCACTCCATTGCTTGCCCGCAGGCAGGGGCAGGCAGAGTCAAACAATTGATGACGATTAACAAGAAACTTGTAACATAAAACTATATTTTCCAGCTCGCTCAGAGCATCAACACCATCAACCTGTCAACAATACACAGACATGACCTCACATACTATGTTCCTCTGATCTTTCTTTGTATCTGTCTATAAACAAATGGTAACTGCCAACTCAAACATGCTGCACTGTTGCCGAATCCTGCAATTTCACCTCAGCGTGCTCTGTTCCTGTCGACTTCTATTATTATTATTATTGCTATTATTAATCCGATTTCATGTTCATTTTGTTTGATAATACGCCGTTTAGATCTGTCTCTGTATCTGTAGATCTGTGTACTTTTATCCATACATTTTGTCTGAAAAAATAACACCATAGTGTTTATGTATGCTTCTATACATATGGATATATGTTTGCACATGTATGTATATGTAAGTATATTCGTGTATGCATGTATATGTATGTGTATGTATGTATGTGTATGTACGTATTTATGTATGTTTTTATGTGTATGTAGGTAT
>SDVV010033567.1:0-11283 GCA_016164225.1 Gammarus roeselii
AAATATTAGAATATCAGCAGTCATGGATATGTCACGTTTTTCCGAATATCGTCTAAAGATTAATATCATTCATGTAATTATATCGTTGCTGAATATTTTTATATCCAATCGATCTACAAATAACCTCATTCATATATGAACAAATCCCGTGCGATGTGACATTCGGTCATATTATGACAGCATATATATCAAACGAAAAGAAAACCGTTCGTTGCAAAAATCGTAGATATTATTAATACAATCGGTGAAAATAACTTTAAACTAATTGAATCTATGCCACGTGTATATTGATCATCAGCAAACGACGTTGAAATGATACCAAGGTTGACAAAATGCATGATGAACGCGTCCGGAAATCAACATTCATCCAGACAGAATATGTGTGGGGTTTTAACCTTTATTACTGCATGTAAATTACTATGTAACTGTTAGATATATTATCAACAAAAGTAATCTTATAAAAGTATGTTATCACTACTCCTAACCATTCAGAGGACTAGCATTGAAATTGCATGTATGCAACATGACATGTAATTAATTGCAATACAGTATGCCCAGCATTGAAATGCGATAAAAATACCAAAGGTTATCTACATGTAGATATATAAGTAAACGTTCTACTTATATAGCCTATCAGCATATATAATCTAGTAACATATAAATGCCATATGGATAATCCGAAAGCTGCCCGTCTGTCCATCCCTTCTGACTCCGGTCAACCCCGCCCATCGATGAAATGGTATGTGCAAACTCCCGTAGACCGGACAGATCCGCGTTTGGACTATATAGTATCTACTCACAAAGCAGTAGAACCGTTTCACCTCCTCCATCTCATGATCCACCTCAACAGCGCCACGGTCACCCTGCCACTTCACCTCCTCCTCCACTCTAGTTTCATACCTTGCACCAACATCGACTTTGTCTTTCGTAGAATTGTTCACCCTGAAAATATCCTTGACACTGTCGCATCGACGCGATAGACCGCCGCTTATATCTGATCAACTATTTCAGTTACATCTACCCGCCGTTATGTAAACAGCTGTGTTGCTGAACTTTATCCTACTTTCTCCGATTGTGTGCTATCAGTAAAACAAAAACGTCACTTCTGTCGTATGGATTCTAGCATCCTTGCATCGCGATTGCGTGTTTACGAACACGTCTGCCCTTTTCTCTTCTTCGACTTACAGGGAAAAACAGTGGAATGATTATTCATACATGAATATTTATATTGTCAATGCAGTGATGCTTGAAACAAAACTTCAGAATGACTTATTTATCACGCAGATGGTAATAGTTCATATGTTTAATTGTGTAACAAGCGTTACGCCAAAATTCAAAGGAAACATTTTATTTGAAACGTAAATTATAAGCTTGTATAGATCTATAAATAAATGAAGACAAGAAGTCGCAATATGGTACGATTATTTACGATGATGGCTCAGTCCCTATCAAAGCTTCGCAAACCCTGAAAATCTTGAAACGTATTGGGTAAAAAGGTAATGTTTTTTTATTAAACGAATAATAACTAAGTGGGAAATCGTTTACAAAATCGAAGAAAAATGCCATTGAAGTGCATCACAAATCGTCTGGGGAATGTGCATGAGATTTTTATATTGCTTCATAATTACTTCAATACCACAGGACCAATTTTGTTCATTTACAAATTATTTTAATGATCGACATATTTTTAACAGTCAAAAATTGTTTCCTTTGTTTTTTAAAGACATATTTTGCTTGATTTCAAAAATTCTGAAATATCCTTGAAGTAAACGTATTTAGCCAACACAATTCCAGACATGAAAAAGAAAAAGTTGAAATTTATGCTTAAATGTTTTTTTGTTTAGGTTGATTTTGTAGAACATCCGCTGGCAGTCGTACGCTGCAACCGAGCTAAGTGAATGCAAACTACTATGAAACCTTTTGTTTCGTTTCGTTTTATATTAAAGTCAAATCCACATCTCCTTTCTCCTAACCCCGTACACATCCCTTCCATATCAACTGCAGCTGCTGCCCCTCCCTTCCGCGGTACTGCTGCAGATTGCTGCACCTGCCACTTTTCCAAGCGCTGATACTGTGAGGGGGCCAAAAAATGTGGAAAAATCACCAATAAAGCCAAGCTGACTTGCGTAAAGTATTCAGTGTTGACAGGCTTCCAAACCTGAACAAGATTGGAACGTGTCGCCTGGGGACGAGAGAACATATTTCCATGTTCCACAGAGTCGACACTCGGCAGCAGCAGTGCAAGGTTGTAAATGGACGGAGAACAGAGGCCAGAGAACGGCACAGAATCTGTTCCTTGTAGGGCGCTGAACGATAAATTTGATTGCGTTCCTCTTCCGACATTATTTGAAACTTGTTTTTGAGAGCGCAGTTTCACGTAAACCAATTGAATTGCAGCCACTTCCCATGCGAAGATGTTTCTGTTCTCCGCTGACAGAGCAGCACCAGCTCGCAACGTGATGTGACTGCTAAAAAAAGTTTGAACAGTTGATGACTAGCCGCGTGGTAACTTTAATTGCTTCGTCACCCGATATTAGTCATTAATACCGATATGAGACAGGAATCGTCATCTCACAGCATAGGCTTTCCAAGCAACTGTAGCAAGCTGGATAAGTTGTCTGGTTCTTGTCACTAAATCTCACCGACGAAGGGCGTGCAACACCAATCCATAAACAGTGCAGGGACAGTTCTCATCACCAGCAATCTCCGGTGAAAAAACCGCGCGGCATTAATGCATAAGACCACGTGGAGCTTCAGTACCTAACCAAAACACTCACCGGTAGAGGGCGATTGGACCCATTGCTTGAAACAGCGCAGAGCTGCCGTTCTTAGCCCATAGCCATCATCGACATAACTCACCGCAGCTTCAGTTCCTATCCGCAGAACTCACCGTCGAAGATGCGTGGCAAAACGCATAAAGCAGCGGGGAACTTCACGGTCATTAGGAAAGGATCGGTAAAAGTTTACCTAGAAACACGTAGCAGAGGCTCGGTCTGATTGAGCTATACGCGAGTATTGGGTCGGCCCACGTCACCGTGGAGGCTTCATGGGATGGGTCTTTGTAACTTTATTAGTGGCCCACCCTCCAGTCATGGTTATTATTTGATGCTTGTGACAACCAGAAAAAAAATGTATTACTGGCTGAAGTTCTAAAACACAGTAGTAAAAAAAACACTCACTCCTTTGCTCGGCTACGTTTATCGATAAATATTCCTATCAGGTCACCTAAAAAATATGAAATGTTTCAGTAGCTAGGAGCAACCAAAAAATACAATTTTGTGTTTCGTATGGAAATTGTTTAGTTGGAATTTTGAACCTGGTTATTCTGTGCATTACTGTCCGGCTGTGGTCACTTCAAACCCTTTAACGTACAGGACTGATTTTTTTTAAGATTGCGCTACTTACATTTATTGATTATGTGTTGCTGGCAATGGGGGATCATATTTCGATCAGTGAGCCTTGTCAATAATCAAACAGAGGAACGAGTTGTAAGAAGTAATCCATTTTGAGTGATATCAAAATCCATTCTACATGTACCATCACAAGCATACATAAGTTGATCTTTTATGCTGACAGTTTACATTGAAAACATTTCACTCGGAGCAAGCTTTTACATATTGTTTCACCTACGACATATAATTCAATTTGACGATCCTCGGGCCGAGAATTTAACCGTCAACTTGTCAGTATCACGACAGATGCAGCTGAAAATATATATAGAAAGTACTCTACTTATACTTGGGATTAGACATTGGATCATTGGTCGTAGCTAAGTAGTGAGACGGGATTAACTTTTGGTCAGGTATTATTTTTTTTGAGTAAATTGAATTCTGTTGATTAGGCTCAAACGGGGTATGAGGCTGAGTTGATGAGCTGCTTTTCTCTCATAAATTTCGAGCGATACTTGCAGAGCGATCGCTCGATCAGATGTCCTTCTGGACTATCGCGTGACCAATGGTCCACAAGAGCAGTTACTTTCACTTGACCACCAGTCTTCACAAACAGTCGCGTGATTTTTTTTTTAATTGAGGCGTGACTATTGGTCCCCACGATTGGTCGCCTAAATATCACTCATCTCGAACTGTCGCGCGCTGTAATCAATTTTGCGTGAAAGAAAGGGCCTCCGCATTCCCGGTAATTGTACCTAACGGTATATTCCTGACCAATCAAGGCAGTGTCGGTACAGCTTTCGGTGCGAGGGGAGAGCTGCTAGAGGAGCTTAGAAACTTCTGAACCCAATAGATGATCATCGAACGCAGTGAGATGTCGTTCATCTAATGATAGTCGCTTCTATTTTTGTGGAGGGAGCTTCCATTGCCGTGAGGTGTGGTATTTGTTTCAGCTATCATAAATACAACCAAGAGCAGCCACTTTAAATCAATATGGATATTGGAGCGGAGTTATCTATACAATAGCTAACAGTTCAGTTCTCAGAGCACCGGAACCTGGAACCGCAGCACAGAAACTCTATTTTGAAGAGTTCAGTTGCAGTCCGCATCATCTGTATATTATAATCTCTTCTTCATTTATCCTATGACAATTGACTTAACAAAACCTTCAATTTCCTGTGAACCCCATGCTAAGTGACTTGTCAGTTGCATAATATCAACTTATCAGGTGTCAGTGCAGCGCAACCGACAATACTGTATTGAAGCCTTTTCCAAGAACTCGGTATTGACAACTCAATACCGAGTTCTCGGACTGTTATGCAGAAACTATAACAGTCGGGACTCAGACACGATGTCTGTTCAGCTTAGCAAAACCAAATGGTGGCGGTAGGCGGTTATTCATCTTATAGTTATTTCACTAGGACGATGTCTGATCAATAGAGAATATGTATGCACGAACAATCACAGCAGTATTTCCACGAGAAAAATCACTAAGACGCCTCCTTAGATCTTCTCTAGAACTTTGTCTAAGTATGAGCACAACTGGGCAACGGAATATAGAGATGGAGGCGAGTGCAATAATTGTTGATGTACGTTTGCAAGTAGAGACACTTTCAACTTGGGGAACCCATTTAAAATGTCGCTGGTCAAATATCAGTCTATTTTTTGTTCGACTGCTGGAAGACATGAGATGAGATAACTGCCATCGTTTTCATTATGATATTGTTTACAGACGGGAACAGCTGAACTAGATGCTGAACCGCTTGCAAGAAATGCTATTACGAGCCTCTACACAGAGGTATGGAACTTTTCTACTGCATTGGAGAAGCCTCATAACATTTCCTTTCATCCAGGTATCAACTGCTCCATTTCATCCGTTCAAATAATCTACCTTATTCAGTAGATACCGTCAAACAATTTGTGTCCCTATGTTCCACATGCCTTCTTAATTTAATTCTGATCTCAGTATCCATTCAGGTCAAGAATTTTCCGAATGTTTTTGACTGAGAAAGCCATTAAAAAAATGTTGGACAGTTTCAACGTGAGACGTTTAATGGAACAGTCCAGTTCAGTATGGTATTGCGAGGCATGGAAACCTCTCAGCAAGAAGCCAGACTGACGGGAGTCTCAAAACAATTTAAATGTTCGTTACGGTCAACATCATCTGACATTGTAAACATTGATAGATGGAGTAGATTTAAAAGGAGTGAACGCTACATGTATTGATGCATCAAATACATGTTGGAAATGGACCATGAACCTTTTGGATGCAGTTTGCAACTGCACGTCGAAATTTTTCCTTGCTCATTTCTGTCGCGACTTTGCTCAGCAGATACCTCAGATATTCAATTGTCGTTGGCTTACGTTAGTGGACAATGGATTCCATCTCTCCCGAAATATTTTGTCGAGCGGGCTGAGGTCAAGGCTAAGAGCGGGCTGAGGCGTTTTCTTTCGGCGGCTGATTGCTCGCTCCAGAAATTCGTCCAATAAAAGACGAGACACTCATTGGATTCGCCGCATGAGCAGGAGGAACATCCTGCTATTTGTTTTACTGTGTGGCACATAAGAAAACAAATTTCTAAAAAGAGCCAGACAAAAAACACTTGGAAAGATATGAATTGAAGTTTTCTTTTCTTTTATAACGAGTGATCGACATGGCCCCGCTGCTGCTGAAATAGGAGGGTGAACCTTATTTGGAAGGGTGATAACTTCTTTTATGGCATTTATATAGTTTCAAGTTTCGATTTGAAGAAAAATTGTTCGTGTTATACCCAGAGATTATCGTCCAGATGAGAAATGTATGTTGACACAGATGGCAGCTGGAAGACATATCGGCGTAAAATTAGGTTGTTTCTGAACCGGTTTCTCGGCCTAGCTATAGCAGGCAAAGATGTTTATGGAGTTGCACCATCTTGTTGGAACCAAACGGGTATAAATGTCACAGATTTTACATTATCAGGCATTGCAGTTCATGATTTGTTGTTCACATTTCGTACGTTAATGTATGAGCATTCCCCAAACAAATATGATCCATACACGGAACTGAGGGCACAGTTCCGATAAAGACTCCTAGACACCTCTACAAATTTTTCGGAGCTCCCTTTCCATAAGATCTGCATATTACGAATGACTTTTATATAATTCTTACTCCCATCGCTGAGAATTAAGGTATTCATACCTAACCGTCTTTCTTCGGACAAGTTATTAATTCATCTGACAAAACAGTTATCTTTTTTATTGTCACTGTCCCTGAGCTGACGTGATGCTTGTAGCTTGTGAGGTTTTAGTCAGAAATATTTTTAGAATACACTTGATAGACTCACGACTGATCCTTATCTCAGTTATCGTTTTTTTAGGTTCACATTGACGATGTTTTCTTTAGATCTTGCATACTTGAAGCGTCCTGAATGACCCTTCCAATTACCGACCATGTTGCTGACATTTTTTTATCCAGGTTGTTCTCTTTGATATATACACTTTTCACTTTGATTGGAAATTCATTTAAGCAGTACAGTTCAACAATAAAAACGCGCTGCCCACTAGTATGTGGATACATTTTGAAAATACAAATTGGTCGCTGAGTGTTATACCGGAGGTAATTCGAGGTGTCAATGTCTAAATTATTAAAAAAAAATCTCAGGCACATATTCGCTCACATGTTCGATGTTCACCTTTCTACGCGAGTTAGATTTTGAACGATCAGCGTTTACTTTCGACCAATTTTTCTGTGTCACATTGTACTTTTTACAATAATCCCGTCCCCTAAGTTGATTCGCTATGGTGTTGCCAATCGACCTTTTCACTCTTCCGCTATCTCTTAGGCACCAGACCTAGGCAGTGACCATCTTCTTGTGCTTCTCTCTTGTTTTACCCGCACTTATCTGCGAATATCCTTTCAGCCTCGTTGAAACTTCCGCTGTGTAGTACCTGCCTCAACATGGGATGCATGGGCTGCAGATTTGGCCTCCTCGTGCATTGAAATATAAGATACAGCAACAATCGCATACAGTTCCATAGAAGATGTTGTCATGAACACTGCATCTGTAAATATTTTTTACTTAGATCCTCTGCTACCCTTAGGCGCCCTGGAAACACTTGGTAGAATGGCACTTGCGAGCATGCTATTAACAATCGCCGTAAATTCCTCAGCCTATTTAGTCGTTTCACTAACCCCAGCAAACACAACTGCTCATAATAAGCACACAGCAATAGCAGTTAATACACGTCTTACAGAAAAGAAGACCTCATTGGATGACTTTCTAGCGCCCATCATCCATCGCACCCCATCTGCCCAGATATGGAAGATGTTTCGATCCATCTCGGGACGAGCCCTCCATCTGCCTTTCCTCTCTTCTCTGGTATCTCTCCTCTGTCACCCAACAGAGCAGCAAAAACCCTAGCCTCCCACTTGTCTCTTGCTTTCTCTTATGAGCACCTTTTTAAAGAAACCCGGCTCAACATTTTCAAGTGATGAACTTTCCTCCGATGCAGATGACACTAACAATCGCTGTTTTTCTTTTCGAGCTGCTCTCTGTTCTTCCTAACTTATCACCCTATTCAGCTCTTGGTTCTGACAGTCTTCATACCCAGTTTCTCATTAACATTCCTTGGACTCACTCACCTGCGCACTTGAACATTTTCAACCTTTCTTTCCGTACTGCACAACTCACCAATGTGGAGATCCTCCCTAATTGATCCGATTTCTAAACCCGGCAAGGACTTTACCACAGTATCTGCTTACAAGCCCATATCACTCCCCCCCTATGCTGGAACGCATAGGGGGGGATCTGGAGAGGATACAATTGTTTTCTCCCATACATACCAATTTAGGTTTCGCCACCACCATGGCACCATGGATGCTTTCATCCTCTTTAAACACAACTGTTATTTGTCTCTTTGAAACCAACAAATAGTTATTGCAGTTGTCTTCGATCTCACTGGTGCCTTTGATTGAGCTTGCCACCAGGCGATCCTGTTCAAGCTGGCAACACCCTATTACTGCTGGAGTCGTGCGAGCTGCCACCATCTTTCCCTTCCTTTTCAGTACGCGGCTGTCTGACCTCCCTTCTTCTCCAGGTGTCACATTCTGTGTTTATGCTGACGACATAACTATTTTCCTTACTACTGGCTCTCCCTCATCTGCCCAGACACTGCTACCGGCTGCTATTGACAGCTTTGCTTCCTTGGCACACCGCTGTGGTCTACTTATCAACTCTCAAAAGTTGGGGTGTACTTTGTTTTTCACGTTTAAGCGCTCGGTTTCCTCTTGCCCACTACTTCACATCTCTGGTATACCCATGTCATATTTCCAGCATCATAAACTGCTTGGTATAACATCAGATTGTCTTCATCTGACATGGCGTTCCTACATTGACTTTCTACGATTCCGTTACAAAGAGCGTCTCAACATAATGCGAGTGCTTGCCGCATCACGTTTGGGGGCTCGCGTCCAAAAACCCTTCTCTTCTATCTGGCATGTATCATGGGCCTGACTGACTATGGTCTACTCCTTTACTCTTCTGCCTCTCCCTCACTTCTTCCTCGTATTATTGTGATTCACTCAACTGCTGTTCTCCTTTTCATTGATTCTTGACGCTCTATTTTTTTAGCCTCTCTCTACTGTGAAGCTAAACTATTACCCGCTGGTATCTACCGTTGGGATCGCTGCTGCCGGTTTCTTCTGCGGCTCCTTTTTCGCCCTCTTGATCGTTCATTTCATGCTCTCCTAGGGGGGTACCATTTCCTCAATTCAATCCCCTTATCATGTTAGCATCACCATTCGCCCCTTCTCTACTGAGCATCTCGACTGATTCCATTTTATTTCTTCACTCTTTTTCCCTCTTCCTCTCAGAAAATGTTCTCTGTTCCTCTCCCTGGTTCCCTTTTTTCTCCATTATCCACACCTCCCTCACTGCAACCATATGTGCTGTGGAAAGTAGTTAAAATAGTGACGCAAACGCAAATGGGACAATGTAATGATTAGGAAGTATCTAATCACTTTGGGTGTCCGACTTAGTTTCCATGTTATTCGGGCATTGCAATTATTAATTACTTGTGGATTTAGTTAGGTACTTTCGTAGCTAATTACATTCATTTTTTGTGTATATCTAACGTGGATGAGACAATGTAATGGATACGATGCATGTAATTAAATTTGGTTTCCGACTTAGCTTCTATAAAGCTCGGACATTGTAATTATTCTGAACTTGTAGGTCCTGTTAATAACTTTTGTGGTTAAGTTAATTACTTTTGTGTGTCCCTAAGCGCAAGTGCCACCTATATCGCTCGGGGAGACCTCTATCCGTCAATTTCATACAGATATCATATCTTGACTCGCATTCCTCTCGGACATGCAGTAGGGTGCACCTTTAATCACTTGCAGCGTTCCGTAGGAATATCGTTATGGTTCATTTGGACATGCAGTAGGGTGTTTCTTCAATCACGTGAGGCATAGCTGGTAGGATTATCGTTATAATATATTTGGACATGCATTAGGGGACCTCGGCTGGCTTACAGCTGGCATACGGCCGGCTTACGGCCTTCTTACGGCTAGGTTACGCTTACGGGATGTCTTACGACTGGCTTACGGCAGGGTTTCGGACAACTTATATAGATATATGTTATTATGTTAAATATGTTAATTTTATTTATATAGAGCAGAAAAGCTATATTATTTGATTAAATCTATCCGCTTTTCCCCTTTGTATGTATATTTACTTTCAGAGTTTTGTCAGGGCTCATCGTTAAGATTCAATTAGTAGGCGCAGATACGTTCACGAATTTTAAAACCGAATGTCTGTGGATGATGTAACAAGTTTAAGATTATATATATTTATTACAGAGACACATGGTTACAAAGAAACATCAATCTATCTATCAACAATTCAGGGTCGGTTGCGGTACGCTACAGTTTTTTTTATTGCGTATTTCTGTGGACAATCAAACATGTTCATGTTTATAATTCATTAATTATATAGTAGCATGGTTACATAGGAACATTTTCATCATGTTCGATTCATTTTCATCGTATTAGGAGCGGGTTTCAGTGCTATACGTTCACGCATTTTCAATCCGTACGATTATGGATAGTGATTCATGAACAAGTATTCGTGTATTTAGTTATTTATTACATATTTACATAGGAATATTTTCATGTTATGAACATTTACAGGTTATATATAGCCTGTTGATGTGGACGTAATTTCATCATTAAGCCGAGTACATATGCCATAGACGGTATCACCCGGCTTACGTCTCTTCCATGTTAAATCCATATTTACACTAGTATCATCAGCCAATACACATTGCTTCCTCTTTTTAGTGACGGTAGGTTCAACTGCAATGAATTTTTTGGGAATGTCTGGATGGCCATAGACAAGAGTTGTGCACGCGTCGATATAGTATCGTTTGTTTTTCAAATTTACTGAGGCAAATTTTAAAAGTGCGTTCTGTTTTAAAGTGGTATGCTTGTGCGTAAATGTTGTGTATGGTCTCAAAGTGATTGTATGTTTCCTGGTTACGTATATCTGTGTATTGTTCATGTCTGATTTTGGCTTGTGTCGAGCAACATACTGTAACACGTTGGCTGCAAGCAAATGATCTCACTCGGGTAGTCGTCGGCTGTTTCGCTTTCCAGTAGTCCCAGCTGCCATTTATTTGATTCATCGTATAAAGGATGATTTTTTGGGTAGGTGGAGGAAATCCATGTATTCAGCCAGAGGAAGATTGCCGCATTTTCCCGCCTCAATGTAGGTCACACCTTGAACAAGATCAGCAACGAGTCTCTGTTCGAGTAGATGAGCGAAACGTTGTCATCGTATTGGGGATTCAGAGTGTTGTAAAAGAAGCTGTAATCTTTTGCTTGAGCTTCTGTTTGGAGCTGATAAGATATATA
>SDVV010033568.1:0-11283 GCA_016164225.1 Gammarus roeselii
CTAGTACCACGTAAACATACAAAAAATCCATCTACAATAACACGTATCATCACACTGATACAAATAAAGCATCACTGGCTCACGATTACTGTATAAATCACACCGTAACAAGATGAAACATGTATCGCACACGGGGCAGTTGAGGAGATGGTGGCACATAGTGTGCAGCTGTTATGTCCGCATGAGAGAGTTGTGAGGTACTGACAGGGCCCAAGGCAGGTAAATAACATGAAGTAAATATACCCTACTAGCATGGAAACATTCTAAATAAAGATCACACATAAAAAAAACGTCTACAATAACACGTATCGTAACACCAATACATCAATACAATATGTATATCAACGCGTTAATATCGCACCTTATGGGGAAAGAATGACCGAAGAACCTTTTGCTAGCGGTGCAGAGGTGTGGCTGAGCTGGCGCCGTGAATGGAGTACAATGGCTGTCAGGGGAATGCCCACCGTGTTCGTACCTGTACTGCAGCGTGATGAAGCAGGTATCGCGTGCCTCCATCTTAGGGTGTCGTGCAGATGAGAGGAAACCCAGGGTATATTTGGTGACAGCGTCTTGGTTGCATCATGCTTATGATGATGTATATAACCGAGTTCTAAATAAATCATTGAAACATTAGCAAGCATGGATATATTACGTTTATCACCACATCGTCTAAGAATATATACCATATCTGTAATTACAGCATTGCTGGTTACATTCCATTTAATCGAACTACAAATAAGCTCATACATATATAAACAAATCACATGCAATATGACATTTGGTCATAATATGAATGCAAATGAATCCGGGGTGAATATCGTAGATGAAACAATTGGAGAAAATAACAAGAAACTATTTGAATCTATGCCACTTGTAAATTGATCAACACCGTACCTCGAAGAAATGATATCAAGGTTGAAAAATTCATCATGAACGTGTCTGGAAATCAACAATCGTGCAAGAAGAATATGTGTGGAGTCTTGACGTTTAATACAGCTTGTAAATTATTATGTAATTGTCAATAAAAGAAATATCTTATAAATGTATGTTTGTCAATATCCCCTAAAAAAACATTTAGAGGACACAGCAGAACGTGCATTATAAAAGCAACGAAGTTGAAAGATCCCCAAAAGCATTGAAATGCTAATAACCTTATGTAAATATATAACCCGTTAACATATATAAGCTTTCCGTCTGTCCACTTCTTTCACGTCAAACCAGTTCCGGTACCCTCCGCCTCCCCCCCCCGTTTCTGCGCGAACCCCCGTACGTTCGGTGAGTCAAGGTTACATGCACCGCGCCCTACCCTGCCCACCAAAATGACTCTAGAATGCCGTTTCCGCTGTTCTTTACACTACTGCTGCTTTCTAAGTCGTTACTAATGATGACACTTAAATCTCTCTCTTCGAAGACTTAAATGAGTTTCTTTCCAGACATTGAATATTCGTGTTTGGGGTTATGAGGATCTATGTGCATAACTTTGCATTTGTTAACATTAAATTTCATTTGCCACTTTTCTGAACAATCTAGTTCAGTTTGCACTCTGCCTCCGATCTTATTATCGTCTGCAAACTTGCTAATGTTTGAGAATACGTTACTATCGAGATTGTTAGTGAATATTATAATGAGAACTGGCCCTAACACGGATCCTTGAGGCACGCCGCTTGTAACATTACCCCAGGGGGAGGAAGCTCCGTTAAGTACAACTTACTGCCGTATGTCCGTGAGTCAGCATTTTATCCAGTTGTTAAGCTCGCCTCGAATACCGATGCTGTGCAATTCACTAATTAGGCGCTTGTGGGGGACTTTATAGAAGGCCTTTTGAAAGTCAATGTAAATGATATCGATTAGAGATTTTTTGTCGTGTATTTTGATTATATTATTGAAAAAGAGTAGCAGATTTGTAAGACAGAAACGGTTGTGCCCAGAGCCATGCTGTGAGTCGCCAATCAATTTGTTGGATTCGAAGAATTCTGTAATTTCATCCGTTATCAAACTTTCCATCAACTTGCCAATGACTGAGGTAAGACTAATTGGACGGTAGGTGCCGGGACACTTTTTCCCCTATTTTTAAAAGTGGGGTAACATTAGCCTCTTTCCATTTAGAGGGACAGGTGCCATTTGTGAGAGATTGGGTGAAAATGTTTGAAAATTTTCGGCGATTCCGTTTCTTGTCTTTTAGAATTCTAGGATGAATTTGGTCTGGACCTGGAGATTTGGTGGCTTTCAATTTATCTATATACTTGATAACTTCGGCGGGGGAAAAGTTCACTGTGGTGAGAGCTTCAATTCGTTTCACCTCTATGATATCCTCAGGATTAATAATATCCTGATTCTCTAACGTAAATACAGAGCAAAAGTATTCACTAAGTAGAACACTCATTTTGGTGTCGTCCGTTTCTTGCTCACCATCATCGTTCTCGAGAGGACCTATTAAAGATTTTGAATTTTTTCGCTCTAAATATAACTAAAAAATTGTTTCGGATTAGCTTTGGCATTGGCAGCAATTTCAGTTACATAATCTTTCTGCTCACGCTTCAGGGCCCTTTTTAGATCTCGTCTGCTAATTTTGTATTCATTTTTTGCTACGTCGGCATGGGGATGTCTCTGCTTTATCAAATGCTTTGCTTTCATTCGTGGATGGAGGCGCAGAAGATTCTCCTTCCCAGTACTTGGGCTGATATGCTACTGTTCGTCTGTTTTTGCGCGGTATATGCTCATGTTCGATATTTTCAAGTGCAGTCAAAAAATAGTCAAGCGATTGATTGACATCTTGTCCGACGGTTATATTTGCTGACACCATTGACTCTCTTAAGCCACCAAAATTGGCTAATCTGAAGTCAGGGGCTTTTTTGCAGTTTGTTGATGTTTTCAACTCGAGCTCTATCAAAAAATGGATACAGTTGTAGTCACTAGTTCCGAGTGGTTCACATACTTCGACGTTCGTGGCATGAGAGTCGCTTGCACTAAATAGGAGATTAAGAATGCTGCTACCTCATGTAGGTGTCTTCACCTTTGGGTCATGTACTTATCGTCTTCAAAATCAATCAGACGTTGGCCGGTGGCAGCACATTCGTCTGATTCCCAATCAATGTCGGAGATATTGAAGTCGCCAAGCACAATACTGTGTTGTGTTGTGACAACATCGACGAGGGTGTTGTAAAAATCGATATCACCTGCAACCTTGCTTATAGGGGGGCGATAGACGTGAGTGATTTGACATTTTATATGTTTACCGACTACTTGGATTGATACTATGTCGTGCCTATTGTTTGAAATGGTGACTTCTAATATTCGCAAAGTGTTTTTTACTAGGAACAGCACTCCTCCGCCCTCTCGGCCTTGTCTAGCTTTGTGAAATAGTGAGTAACCGGGAAGAGTAAATTCGCCTAAATAATGTCTGGTGCTCAATTTCAACCACGATTCTGTGATTGCGATTATGGCGATACTTTCATTCGAGGCAGGGATACCTATTCGTCAATTTTGTCTCTGAGACTTCTAGCGTTCACGTATGTAGTACCATTTGAGAGTACCGTTGGTCACATTGACTTGATTTGCTGGACTTATTTTGCTTCTACTCTTAGGTCTTGTGTCTGAGCCAAGACTTTCGTTTGCGTTTACGCGGGTTGTACTAGCGGAGCTGCGACTACTGCCTCCAACTCGGACTGGATTGACGACAGGAACTTTTTTGCTAGAACCTGTGAAGGTGTTTTGATGGGCACTTGTATTTGTTGTGTATCGTGTTGAAACGGGCGGATGTCGCTGTGTCGTTTCGTCGGGCACTGCTGGCGGAGTTGTTAGTATGATATCGTTTACGTTTTTTGACTTATTTTCGTTGACAAGTCCAGTGCCGATGTTTGTAAGGATGTTTTCAATGGTATCAAGTCCATACGTATTAAAGCGAGCCTTCTTGGTGATTCTATTAAAGTTCTCGTACTTTAATAGAATCACCAATGATCCGAGAAAGAGATTTTCTGGGCTTTGCAGAAAGTTGTTAGGCGATTGTTAAGTAAAATCATCTTGCTTAACTTGTATCTACTTTGGTTCGCATGGGTCAGGATGCCAGTGACATGGAGGTTTGCGTGTGGAGTTTTGATGTTGTTTAGCATGGCTTCATACCTTTTCCATGTCGATTCCGTCTGCGACACGTCTGTAGCTCCGACTTGTATTATAATTCGCTTAGATGAATGTATCCTTTCCTTTGCGATGATGCCTTCGACCTCGTTAATTTTCAAATCAGCTTTGACAAGTACTTTCAGTTCAGTTGAATTCTCCCTTTTCGGTGATTTGATTTGAAGGAGGTGACATTGTAATCACCAATCACAATAATTTCCTCTATATTCTGAGCGTCCATTTCAGCGGGCAATACATCGAATCGGTTACGAGTATTGGGTCGAAAATGGTGAGATTATGGTCCAACGTGTGTTGCATTGTCACAGTGTGGCTGCCTCTTCCTAACTTCAGTTGACTACAGTGCCTCGCTTTCTTTGACTGAGTTTTCTATCGGTTTAATACGATCGTTTGTCTCAGCGTCTAGAGCCGAAAGCTTCTTGGCAAATTTGGAGTCTAGGTGCACTTGGAGTTCTTTCACTTGATTTTGGGTGGCCACGACAGTTTCTTTGAGTGCTGCTAATTTGCTGCTTATCAGATCTTCGAATTAGTGAAATTGTCTCAGCACGTTTTCCAATTTTAATTCAACAGCTATCAATCGGGTATCCGTGTTGACTGTCTTTGTTTTGGATAAACCATTGGATGAGACTGTCTCTGTTTTGGATAAGCCATCTGAGCCGTGACTGATTTGTGCTTTCAGTTGTGGTTTCCTCTGCCACTTGACAAAATTTACAGCGCAATGTCTTGCATTCCCCATTTGAGGGACTGCTACGCAAAGTCCTAGAAGAGCCAGAAGAACTTTGGCAATCCATTAGTTCGGGGGCGTACGAGGTGTGGCAGATGCCACATTCTAGCTTAGCCTGAACTATCTTGGACTGTTATAGAATTTACCGTTGAGAAAATGGACCGTTAGCTTGAGTTCTATTTTTTGTGTTTTTTTTGTAGACAGCAGATATGAATGCAATACTATAATTAGATGCTGGATGTGACAATTCGAAAACAGAATTAAACGGGAATTAAACAAAAGAGAGTCGGATGCGCGTTAGCACAAGGTTACTTCCTTTTGCTGGATTTGGGTTGAATGCAAAGCTAAACTAACTTGTAGCTGCTCCCATCTGCTTCTCAATAAAGGAATGATATCGTGATTATGAGCAACAACCTTGTACCAGACATGACCGGCGGAGTATCAGAAGGTGACCAAAAATTAATTACAATTCAGTAAGTGGGGTGTTATGAAATCGTAGCACGATTCTAAGCTGCAAGATGTTAAGTGGTACAATACAATGATACTACCTGATAAAAGATACTTGTGGTTTTGTTACAGAGAACCGGTCACATGTGAAAATGTTGAAAATTGTAATACCAGTAACATCTTAGAATACCGTTGAGGTGTAGGGGACGATCGGCTCTGACAACGGTTGTAGGGGCGCGGGGGAGGAAGGAGAGGCGTGAGGGCACCCTTAGAGAGCGAATAGCTTATACAGTTACTCCTAGTTTTTAAGTCACAGAAGATTCCACTTGATTATGATTGATGTAAATGTCACACAGACAGATAATTTTGTATAACCTGTTGTTATTTTTTTGTTCTAATGGAACTGGAGTAATAACAGATACAAAAACTCGATATATTCTTGTTGTTGAACTTTGGCAGTAGTGCTCTCGTTCATTGATTTGATATTTCATTTTAATTGATTTGATTTGATTTGATAAATGTCGAAGAAGCGTCAGCGCAAGTTACATCTTATTGCGGAATAGATTTTAGGGTATTGAGTTCTTTTGAGATATTTTTCATTACAAATTCCCCAATAAGTAAACTGACAACATAACATAGACATCATCTTTCTTGATCATATGGTGGCTGCTTGGTTTATGGTTTCAGAGTTTAGTGCAATGATACTGCCCACTCCAAATTCCCTCGGATTTTGTTAATGCAAACTTGTTTCATTTGAAAATGCTGATTATTTGAATACCAAAAACACATTAGAATACTGATAAAGACAGGCAGGTCCAAACGCACCGCTAAAATAAAAGGTAAACAAACCAGAGCTGCATCCTAACAGTGTGGCATTCTAACAGAAGCATCCTAACAGTGTGGCATTCCAACAGAAGCATTCTAACAGTGTGTCATTCTAACAGAAGCATCCTAACAGTGTGGCATTCTAACAGAAGCATCCTAACAGTGTGGCATTCCAACAGAAGCATCCTAACAGTGTGGCATTCTAACAGAAGCATCCTAACAGTGCGGAAATACGTTTTCAAATATAGTTGTGCGATGAAAACAACCAGTTGCATTTGAAGTGTTAAAAGTCAGTATACTAGTAAATAACTGCTAAGGAACAGACATGTAGTATGGGCTCAGTTATAATAAAAATAAAAATCTAAATCAACCCAATAAATTATAAATTAATACACTTGCTTTCACAGTGTTGAAATAGGTTATCAAGACCAAACTATGCAATGACGGCTATTGAAACCATTAACGGCTATTTTGTTGACGCGATGTCCCGCAGCAGCGGTACGATGTCCCGTAACAGCGGTGCGAGGTCTCGTAGCAGCGGTACGATGTCCGGAGTCAAGTCGAAGAGTCCCGTTCAGAGGGAGGGCAGGAGACGCTGCTCACATGGGGCGAGGCAGGGCCAGATAAACAGGAGTGTCTGTCCCCTTAGGCTGGCGACACGATAACGAGAAGTGTCTGTATCCTTGGGCTGGCACGCTAAACGGAAGTGTCTGTATCCTTGGACTGGCATCACGATACACAGAAGTGTCTGGATCCTTGGGCTGACAATACGAAAAACGGAAGTGTCTGTATCCTTGGGCTGGCAACACGAAAAACAGAAGTGTCTGTATCCTTTAGCTGGCAACACGATAACAGAAGTGTCTGTTTCCTTGGTCTGGCAACACGATTAACAGAAGTGTCTGTATCCTTTAGCTGGCAACGCGATAAACAGAAGTGTCTGTTTCCTTTAGCTGGCTACACGATAAACAGAAGTGTCTGTATCCTTGGGCTGGCAACACGATGAACAGAAAAAGTGTGATTTAGGTGTGGAATGTGCATTTACTGTGACTGTTAATGCAGTGAAGGAGGGGTGAGGCTTGGAATGTGAGCCTAGTGGCATGAGGGCTTCATGAAGAAGGCAGGATTTTTGCGGTTACCACGTTTCAAAGCTGTGGAGGGTGGTGGAGAGGTATGCAGCTGATTTCTGCCTTACAATGACGATCACAAACACATAAACGGGAGCCCAGCGTTCGCGCTAAACTCATTTCCGCACACGCGCTCTATCGCCAATTCACTTCACCTCACTGTCATGGCCGGACACTGTCATAACCGCTAAAAATCTTTCATCACACGTGCTTTTGTCTTAAACGATGTTTCAGCCCACACGCATTTTCCGCCACTTCAAAATCTGCCAGTCTTTACACCTACACAGACGTACCAACCTACTGGTTATCCCTTTATTGAAACTCCAATAAAGAAAAACTAAAAAAACGCATTATGTACCCTAGAAAAATACGTATGTTTGCCCCGCGGGTTAGGAATACGTACCTCCGCCCCGCGGGTGAGAAACACGTACCCTAAATTAAGTTAGGTTGACTAGGAAAAGTTTCATTAAAGTGATAACCAGTAAAATGGTACGACTGGTGGCTGATTCTGACGTGGGCTGAAACAGAGTTTAGGCAGAATGTCAGTGGCAGATATGACAGTGGCTGGTGTGACTGAGAAAAGCTATGAATGTTCACTGTAAAAAAAATGGTTCCGTAGGTAGGTAGTCGGAACAACTTGTGGCGGAGATGCAAGGGGCTGATCTGACGTTAGCTATAAAAGAATTTAGCGCCAGGGATAGCGACCCACCGGCCTGACCTTTTAGCGCAAAAGGGCTAAGTTGTGTGAGTGTGAGCGTTAGAGGGTGTGAGGTGCACCTTGCCATCGGCCACCCCCCTTTCTGGACTCTGGAGGATTCGGCCTAGTGAGTGTATCTGCAGGAATAAAATCTAGAAATTGAAATTACGAGTTGCACTTCAATCGATACCCTCGGTATCTAGGATGAGATTCTGTAACACCCTCTCCATGATCCCTCAGGTGATGATTCTCAGCACTTCGTTCATAGCGCCAATACTACCAAAGATTAACGAAATATTTTATCTCATATTATTATAATCAGAAAGAAACGCTACTGTTTTAATGATTAAAATACATGTCATACAGCAATTTCGCCACCTTAGATGTACTGCTTTCGCATCCATGTACCAAATGACTAAAACCGTGCTAGTTCAAAAATGTATACAAGTACAGTGGGACGTAGTGTATTTGGATGTTGTAAAAAATACAGTTGGTTTAGGATGGCCAGCACTACTTCACATAGTTGATCTCTAAATTGATTGATTATTGATCAGTGTATCTTTGTTTTCTACTTGGTGACCTCGTGCTCTATTTTCGAGAGATTTTCAGAATCGTTTTCTTCCTCACTAGAACATTACTTTGCATACCTTTTAGGGAAATGTATATTTGCATGGGTGAAGAAACTGGTGTCGTGATCAAATTGAACATCCTAACGCATCTGTTATTGCTTTTCACCGCTGACCGCAAGATGGCATCAGTGCCGGTCGAGCTTGTGGGTGACAGGAAACAGTTATTATTAATACATTTGAAAAGGGAAATAATCACGAAGAAGCAGCCCACCATCGTGGCTTTTTCAGCGGTGCAAAAGCACTACACGAATAGCTTCTTTGGCCGTTAGGCCTTCAAGCCTAATAATTTCGCTGTGGTATCTGCGAATATGATAAAGCTTTTTGATTTTCAAAATAAAGTAAAGGTCATTAGGGGAATTGCATTTGTTAGTGTTTTGTTATGAAAACCCACTGCTAGACTGGAGAACTGTATGATTTTTTATTCCTAATTCAAGTTCAACTAAACTTGAGAGTAAGACTCAAGTCGACATTGCGGGAGGCCAGACACCTGAACTCACCTCAAATCCCATGGTTCCATCGAAGGGTCCCAGTTTGATAGTGTACCCGCTATGTACCCAGGACCCGAACTTGACAGTGCAGTTATGCTCGTCATGAGGCCAGTACGTCATGTCCATGACGCACGTCGCGTGGACGAAGGCTGTGGGCACCCACATAACTTTGCCGCTGGGCCACACAATAACGTGAGTTTCGGAAAGGTGGTTGGCAGAGTCCATCCGGGCGCTGCGGGGATGGGGAGAACATAACAAATTCAGATTAGTACGTTTCTCCTGGGTGAGTCATTTCTGTCCTAAAAATCTGGCTTCTTAGAATTTGCTGGGGCGTTTCCTGCTTCTGATCGATCTCTAGTCGTTTTCAAGCGAACATCGAATTCTGCTTTCCTGGTATAGGAATCATTTTCTGTGGGATATTCAAGCAGTTCGAACAACAATTAATTTGCGATGTTCTTTACGAAGAGAAATTTGCATTGTTCCATAACAGCAGAACTACGTTGGATGCTATCAGAACTTGAGGTCTTTGATTACTAATATTCTATATCTAAACTGACTCGTGTTTACATATTCCGGGCCAAATCGTAATGTCTGTGTTAATGCGATCATATTTTAAGCTGAACGTGAACAACCAAAGTTTTGAAAGAAAGAGCCCAGCTCCGAATTTATAATTAAAAATATTTTGAAATGCACAAAGTAATGCGGAATGCAAAACCAATTCTTCACTTTAAACGCGCCTTTATTGATGATCGAACAATGATCTCGACGAAAATTATGAAAAAATCTTTTCTGTATAGAATAGCGGCAAATTTAAATAATCAAATCGTTTCGGAACGTTACGTTATAATTTTGAACGATTGAGATACGCTGTCATCGTGACGTGAAAATATATTGATTGATTGTCTGTGTATATCAATAATTTCGTTATATTACAACCTAATAATTCATTAAAAATAGGCAACGAACTGAGATCAGTTTTATAAGTCAGGGTAGAATGATGTTAATGAAACTACTATATAGAGGGTTACTGCAGCGTTGCAACAAAAAAATGCGTTTGACAAAGTAATTAAAATACACGGAGACAATATTTTAGGGAAGATACATATTTGTCTTGATCTTTATGCATACCAACCCCCTTATTGAAGACCCAATGTCCCACAAAAAAGTTATGTTATAAAATAAACATATGCTACATAGTGATCCAGAAGAAAATGAGAACGACTGAACAAACAGTTTTTGAGATATCACCCCTCAAAGTTTATGGTTTTCCGGAATATTTTAGTACGAAAATAATTTTTGTTGTCACAAACCTTCAATTCCAAGTGGGGATATCACGAAAACTTTATCACAATGTTGCATATATCTTTACATTGAATAAAATGTTTTTTAGCGAGACTCGGGCCGTTAAGTTCTCGTATCGGATTTTCCGTATCGCATTTTATCCTTTGATGATGACATTTGAGATAGTGGTATCAATCAAATACTTTCACAGCACCTCTTCGTCTTCAAACTAATAGTTCGCGGTTAATTAGAATTCGATTGTTCTCACCTCCGCTTGTTTGTCCACTCTGAATTTGTCTTGTTTCTTGCCCTTGAAGCAATTTTCTTTGCTTTCGAAGGGAAACAAACAATGGTTAGCGAAGCATCACTGAACCACTTACGACTTTCTTCTTAGCCCATCTCCTTAGCCCATCTTCTTAGCCCATCTTCTTAGCCCATTTTTTTGTCCGATAGTTACACTCATAATGGCCTTTAATTAATCCTATTCCTTATTAACACGAAATGTCCGGATAGATGTAGTGTTAATCGTACATGTTGTATTTAGCGCACATAAAGAGCTGTTGATTAGTCTGCACATGATCAGTACAATTGTTTTTTTCAATTTTTTAAATTACTAATCGCAATAATATGCGGCATCAGGACACTACAGCTATGAAACTTTGATTGATACACGCAACCGTGTTTTTTATTTCTGTCCCATCCACTCAGTTATACGCTGTGATGTACTTGATGTGAACTTGATGTGATACACGCAAACGTGTTTTTTAGTTCTGTCCCATCCACTCAGTTATACGCTGTGATGTACTTGATGTGAACTTGATGTGATACACGCAACCGTGTTTTTTAGTTCTGTCCCATCCACTCAGTTATACGCTGTGATGTACTTGATGTGAACTTGATGTGATACACGCAAACGTGTTTTTTAGTTCTGTCCCAT
>SDVV010033569.1:0-11283 GCA_016164225.1 Gammarus roeselii
ATTCTGCAAATGAAATATTCAAAGCAAAAGAGTTCGGCATTTTGTTTTTTTCTGTGTCGCCAATGAATAAGACCGGTGATATCCACAACAGCTTATTATTTCACATGTGCAATTAAATGATACAATACAAACGAGATGGAAACTCTGCAGCATTTGACGAACTCAACTTCAAGAGCATTACTAATAGTAATATCATGTAGTAAGGATGCTCTTCAACAAAAATACCACAAGCACCGTAATTTGAGAGATGCCCTTGGAGCGAAATGCCCAATGCACGAAGATAAATCAATGAGAAATGAGCATAAGCCGCACGGGGATATTGTCCGTACAAGTTGAGAGGAGTTGTCACGCTTGCACAACCTTCCGTGATCATACAACCCTACGGCTGCCCATGATGTGTTGCTTGGGTTCACTTAGGGCGCCACACTTTCTTTCCAAAGCATTCTTCAAAGAAATCTTGTCACTTTTCTTCTTTCTGTATTTAATATTCTCTTAATCACTGCTTGGTTACAGACATTATGTATTGAATCCCCGTTTACCGTAGTTCTACCACTTTGGTCCCCTATCCACAATATGCACATCTGCAATAGCTAATCTCACCTTTGATACCAGCCCATCGAAATGAACTGTGGTGGATAACAACAGCGCAAAATTTTTGGTCCTCCAATAAAAACAGTGCATAATAATTAGCAATCAGGCAGGAAATAATACTCCACAACTTGAGTGCTATAATTTGTGAGAACGTGGAGGCGGAGACGCGGCTCCAAATTAAATCGTTTTGCTCATGGCAATACCAGTTGGACGAAGGCACGGGACGCCTGAACGATATCAAACCATTGCATGCGGCGGCCGGAGCGGTCACAAATATCAGGAAATGAAGATATGCATCAAATTTCAGGAGCTTTGTTTGCTGCAACTTAACGTCGAGTAACTTCAAAACAGTTGAAATTTCGCACCGCATTTGTCAGGCTCCGGCTCTTCGCCACGCGTTTTCCAGACGCCGGCGGTCGGTGCCGAGCGAAATTGCGTGGCCTCTTTTATTTGCCTGGCTAAGCCTCAAATTAGAGCTAATGGCCCATAAACTGGGTGGTGGTCGATATTTTTCCACAGCGAAGCATGTTCCTATCTCGAGGACAGCAGCGAGCGTCTTATCGAGGAACATATGAGCTGGAGCTTGGGCCCTGACGCAATCGTTATTATCATGCAATACAGGCAGTGCGAACGAGGAGTGGATTGGACACACCAGGAACATATCGGTGGTAGGGCCTACGACGAAAGAGGTGAGATATGTACATTTGCAGGTGATCAATCAGATTGCACTTTCTGATCGATTGTTGACCAGGGTTGTGCGAGGTTTGGGTATCATGTGATTACTCGTTGGATTTTGCAACAACGGCCGCTATGGAGGAAGCAAATGACCTGTAGGGTTAATTCACAAGAGGACGATCACAGATCACTCGTGCTGTCATAATTCAGTTCATATGGTAATCTGCAGCTCTGCCCCTGCGGTCAGCGTATGGATGAAACTGGCTCACACGCGCTCTCGTGCCTCAGTATCGGAGGTCTTCATCACAGACATTTGGCTCTGAATGACGTAATCGAACAAGCTCGGCCTCGGTACGATCCGTGAACCCGGCATCGATCGAGGCGAAGATAGGCGACCTGACGGAGTTAGTCTTCCCGTTCTCTAGAGGGAAAAACCTTTGTTGGGATTGTACCTGCGTCGATACCTCGGCGACGAGTCACTTGCCTGGCACTTCATTAGAGGGTGTCAAGGCTGCCAACGAGGCAGAAAAAAAGAAGTATCAATCTCTTTGTGACCGCTACCGTTTCGAGCCCTTGGCTATCGAGATGACCGGCGTTATCGGCAAGTCCAGCAGCCTCCTGATCCACGACATCGGTCGACGTTATCCACCATCTCCGGGGACCCTCGCGAAACATTCTGGCTGAAGCAGAGGCTAGGACTTGCAATGCAGCGTGACAAAGCATTGAGTGTACAATTAGCTTATAAGCCTAGCAACTCGAGGAGTTATAGGTCGAATCTTTGTTAAGGAAGAGAGGATAGGCTATTACTTCAGCAGGGCTGGAGGCTGCAGTAGTAGAATTGGATGCCACAACTTCTTGTGAGCGTTGGGGCCAGGGGTCTTCCTGTCTTTGGAGGACTAAGGAAATAAATTATGTTTATATTTATTGTCTAATCTTCGTTGTAGATGTCAGTATTACCAATCTCGACCTGGTTGGTTTTAGGCGAGAAAGATGATATTCCAAGTAATGAGTTGGCCTTACGTGTAGATGTCAGTATTACCAATCCCGACCTGGTTGGTTTGAGGCAAGAAAGATGATATTCCAAGTAATGAGTTGGTCGTATGTAATCCAACTGTGTTGTATGTAATGTGAGTGCTAGTTCAGTTTGTGCCCAGTAGAGTTCGTGTTGAGTGGTAGTGAGGTGAGCAGTTAGTGAAGTGATGTAGATGTTCCTAGCTGTTGGTAAGCTGTTTTATGTATAATGACAGGACTGATAAAAAACTGACCTGTAATGAAGGACCGGATGGTCTTGATCGCTGTTGTCGTTTTCGATTCAAAGTACAAATGGCTAACGGGTGTCGTTCGCCTGCACCTGTGCTGAGCTTCAGAGTCGCGTTCTATGTTTTATATAGTGAAGTGGATATGACCGGTGATGGGGAGAGGTAGCATGTAGAAGGAAAGAGGTTGGCCCAAATTGTGGGTAGGGGTGATCGGTGGTGGGAATGGGAAGCATGTTGAAGGGAAAAAGGTGGGCCTTAATTGGTGGGTGGGGGTGATCGGTAGTGGAGAGTAGGGAGGGGTAGCATGTTGAATGGAAGCAGGTTGGTCTTAATTGGTGGGTGAGGGTAGCATGAGGTAGGAGAGAGGGTTGGCCTGAACTGGTGTGTGAGGGTGATTGGTGGTGGAGACTGAAGAGGGGTAGCATGTTGAAGGGAAGCATGTTTACGTTAATAGGTGTGTTTGAGTAGCATGAAGTAGGGAAAAGGCTTGGCCTGAACTGGTGTGTGGAGGCGATCTATGGAGCGGAAGGTGCCCTGGATGGTTAATGACGTCTGAAGGATGTATCCTCCCCACACCAAAGTTATAGTCGCTCAAAATTAACTTATAGCTCACACAGCAAAATAAACTGCCAATTCTTTTGTTATTGTAGGCTACAGTCACAGACGAGTGGCATTGGTGCCTCTGGACGCCAAAAGTTAGGCCAATTGATGATGGTTTCTCCAAGCACATCCGCTTACCTGTTGTGTACGGGCCTTGTAGAGACTGCTAGTCACTTCCCAGTTCCTGAGTACCTTGCAGTGGCATCCAAAATGTACCTTACAATGCACTCCAAATTTTAAATAGGGTCACATATCCATTGTTATGCCTCTAAATTTTAAGTTCGTGCTATAAATGAGTGTTGGAAATGTATCTTTTCATAAAAAAACTTGTGTGTTTACCGTTTGGTTATATGCATGATGTTTTTGTGTATCTTCAGATGTTCCTAGATCCAGTAATAGAAGTACTTACACAAGGACGATGATCGCGAGCATAAACTAACTGCTTCTCTACTGTCAATTCAAGTATGTGATTGATAAAATTATAAACACATATTAAATAGGGATTGAAAAATACAGCAGCAACTACAAGCGATGTAGGAAATAACGGAATTAAGGAACTAAAATGTACTTTGGTTGAAAGTACGGTTGAAAAGCAACAGAAATATCACATAGCACAGATAATGTATACCAAGTCTACGCCCGCACGGACTGTTCTGATGACAACATTCGCTACTTAAATGTTCCTATCATTAACTCGTTATGGTAGTAAATAAATTTCCATTTACGTTCCACTTATCAGCAGATAATGTTGGAGGAATCTCTCCATTCTCTTTAGTTCAATGTGTCAAGACCAAAGAAAACGTTACGTTGAACTATAGATTACATAAAAATAATAAAATGTGGTATAACAACTTACATTTAAGTATTCATAACAGTGTACTATTCACACTGACCTTTAATAAAGAAGCTGATAGTTGGAAATGTCCATGGGATTGTATACAACAGTAATAAATAAAATGTTTGGCGCACGAATTGACAATCATGATTCTAATTACATAGTTTACATAATAGGGTTCATCTGCGCACAATAAAAAAATGTAATGGGTCATTAAAATAACTGGTAATTGAACGAGTTCCAGTGAACACAAGATAAAGGAAATGTGAGTATATATACGGAAAATTAGAACAAAACATATTACTGTGGCAATCAAATTGCAAGGATTAGCAGCTCTCAATTTTTAAAGGAGTTAGGAAGTGATAGTGTTAGAGTTAGAGCTAGCATGTGATAGTGTTTTAATGACACGTTTTTGACTATGAATGATATTCCTTACGTTTGTTTTCTAAGTAGCAGTATACGCGTTTATACAGTGTATCAGAAAGGGATAAATAAGGCCGTAGTGAAACCTTCTTTTTGCAAAAAAAAATCAATCAGATTTGAATGGTGTGGAAGATGCTACACGATTTTGATTATTTTCCGTAACAAAAGAGACCATGAATACTTTGTTCTTGCCATATTTACAATTGGTCAACCCTTCGATTCAACCTGTGGGCTAGGAAATGGTATCTGTCTCCAGGAAAATATCATATCCTGCGTTCTGTCGAAATTTATTGTCAATTTATTAGATGTGAACGAGTTTGAAATGCGGACCAATTGATTGTTCATATCAGAAATGACATTATTAAAAAAATCCAATCGGGTACACTACATCATCATCTGCAAAAAAAGACGAAAGACACCCTGTTGCTTGTGTTTACGTTGTCAGTAGTGTAGATAAGGAAAACGTCCAAGGATCGACCCTTGCGGTACTCCTATATTAAGAGAAGAACACCCTGTTGCTAGTGTTTACGATGTCATTAATGTAGACAAGGAAGAGCAAACGCCCAAGGATCGACCCTTGCGGTACTCCTATATTAAGAGAAGAACACCCTGTTGCTAGTGTTTACGATGTCATTAATGTAGATAAGGTAGAGCAAACGTCCAAGGATCGCCCCATGCGGTACTCCTATATCAAGAGAGGGACACCTGTTGCATAGTGTTTACGATGTCATTAATGTAGATAAGGTCGAGCAAACGCCCAAGTATCGCCCCATGCGGTACTCCTATATTAAGAGAGGGACACCCTGTTGCATAGTGTTTACGATGTCATTTATGTAGATAAGGTAGAGCAAACGTCCAAGGATCGACCCTTGAGGTACTGGTATATCAAGAGTAATGACCGAATATGATTGTTTATTCCAAACACCAAGGTGTTATCTCTCAAGTAGATTTTTTTGTATCCAACTCCTGTCAAAGAACTAACTCTACATTGCAGTGATTTAACCCCCCTAGATGTCATGGGTAACACAATCGAAAGCTTTGCTGAGGTCCATAAAGGTTGCAACAGCGACTTCCCCACTACCGAACCCATCAATAACAGCTAGAAAATTTTAATAGCGCATGTTCTGTATTCTTGAAAGCCGGGAAGATTTGAACAGCTCAATTCGGACACCATGACTCTGTTAAATCATCATTTGAGATGTACTGCGAATATTTATCATTAGAGTCGTAAGTTCTCAGACCCTCCTTCAAATGTTGAATGTTACGCTCGCTACAATTCGTTATGTTATTTCAGTCGGGTTCAGGTATTCATGAGAATTCGGCTTCTGAATGACAATAGGGTAAAGGTCGGAGACATCCTAAATGATCACAGCGGCACGAGTAATAAAATTACCATCGTCAGTAAAAATGTTTTTTATTGAAGCTGCAGATCAATCAGCTGTGCGCGTTGGTTTAGAAGTTTAATGGGTACAAGCCCTACGAAAGGGAATTATTGCAATAGTCAGCAAATGCATTCAATCTCTGATCTTGAAGCCGATATACATTGAAACAACACATAATATACATGATCTACAGCAATGCCGCTGAAAGTTTCATTCAACTGCAGAGAAATGTTGTCTACCAATATCTCAGAAGCTCTACGGTAAATCGTACCTATTGCTTTCACCTCATAATCACAATATATATCGATGGGTATCTTGAACAGAGTTCAGGTTTAGGGACAACAGTTAGCCTATTATTCACAAATTAACCAAGAACTCCCTTATTACACCTCCATGTTGTTGTTTGTACATGGATCGTAACCCGGAAAGATATTTAAGACCATAAATTCGTCTTTCAATTTGTTTTCACAGAGTACTAGCACAGTGTCTATTATATTGATTTGAAAACGAAACAAGTGTATTCATCATATCTGCAACATTTATTGCCATGCAGGTAAAATTGTTCCAGAATAAAATTGAATGGTGAGAGAGCTCATCCCCAATAATTATATTACACTGGTAGATTCATTCTCATTTGCAAATCTGGATCGATTTCGTGGAGAACATTGATAAAGTTATTTCCAATATCGCGCATAGCATGATCAAAGTTTATTGTTGTTTACTTTTTTCTCTATTTCGAGTTTGAGCTGTCGATAAAGAGGTCCTGAAGGTCGTTGGTCAATTAACAAATATATTGCATTTTGGTTTTGTTACAATCCTTTCCAGACAGGAGAAAAACATCATGTGGTGCACGCACAAATTAATCAAATTTGATGACATATAAATGAGCATGTCGGCAAAAGAAAAGTTGTTGATGATGTACTCTACAGATCGATAAACATTTGGTTATTGTGTTTGTTTTCCAATTATGATAAATCGAGTAGGAAATTCAATGCAAGGGTTGATGGGAATGACGATATTTCTTGATCTAAGAAGATTAAATGGAATCGCTGAAAGCTTTTCACTAATAGAAAAAAGTGTAATGATCATCAATAGTTCATTGGAATAGCACGATTTGGCATAATCCTGTCGCTCGGGACAGGTTTGGTCATAACTCCTGCTCCTCGTGCTCTTGTGTTCTGATACTGATGCGCGTACTACGTTTAGGTTTCTAGACCAACTCATTTGTACCATACTCTCTGGTCAGCCTGGTGATTCCTGCCCTGTGGGGTTGTTGCCGAGTTTTTTTCCCTTCCCCTCTGTCGACTGTTGAAGGCGATCCAACTAACTGAGGCCCGCTGTCAGTGTAGCAAGCTTTGCTGACTTTTTTCCATTTACTATATTTGCTACGCTGCTAGAGCAGCAAGCATCGCTCGTCAGCTTATGCGGCAACCACATAGAGTAGGTGCATGTAGAGGTGTAGTTGATGTTGCTTGCCTCTTCGCTCTCGACCGCAGACGGTTGCTGATGGTGATCCCCTTGCTCAGCTTTTGTCTGCTGTTGTTGATTGCTGGAGTTCTGATGTTGGTTGGTGGGTTGCTTCTCAGTAGACTTATGTTAAAATTGTTAGGTGCTCACAATGTTGGTTCAGTTGCCGTTTGTCTTGTCGCCGCTGTCGCTGCTAGGCGTGAATTTTTAGCTTCTAATCTTATCCATTTGCCACTGTCTTTTAGGAGAGGGGGTTTGACAGATATCATCCTAGATGTATATCTTTTTTGCAGTGATATGAGTTTGTTGGCTGATCTTAGATTGTTGTTCCGGTCCAGTTTTCAGAGCTATGTCGCAATAATGGGACGGAACTAGCCTTACGCAGAAAGCGTTAATAGAGCTGCACTGTTACTAAACCTTTTTCCAACTACACAATCCGCGTGTAAAGATTTTCAAGTGCTTCATGTGCTATTTCTGCAAGTTACTGACTGTGATTCCCGTTTTGCAATGTGAGAAAAACATTTTCAAGCTTGTGTTCCAGCTGAGCAATTTTGTTGCCTTAGGAATTATTTTCTGTCTTGGACATATTTCGCAGTGAAAGACTTTGCATTTACTGATGTTGTTAATGAGATGGCAAAGGAGTGGAGCGAGAGAATGTGGGTGAGGGTTTGGAGTGTGGGCTTGGTGAGGTACGGAGCAAGGAACGTCCGTCCGAGAGACACTCTGCGGTTAGCTCGATAAAACAACTGTAGAGGGTAGGGCCGGGCAGGGAAAGCTGGGAAACCAATGTTCACCCTTACACAATTTAATAACGAGGCCCTGATCAGACTATCAAATAACAAAAGTTACCATGTTATAGATATGGCACGCACTTTACACAGGTCAGTTTTACAGTTTCAAACAGCCGATTTAACATTTGCCGTACTGTACAATATGCGATATTTAACACAGCAATTGCAGTGACCTCCTCTATTTCTCTGAAGCAGAGAAAGAAACCAGCGCACATTCTCACCCTACTGTTGTCAGTCGAATGCTGACAGCCGTTTAAGTAAATCCTAGTCTGAATGACAAATAAATTAGCCACATTGATTTACATACTGCGTGAACAGCCTCGTAAACCTGCTTGAATTTCGATTGGAAAGGCAACACTTCTATTCCAGTGTGCTCACTTGAGACTTACGGTCTTCCCCTCGAGGACATTTTTGATGTTGAAATTTAAGATGGAAAAAAATGTTTTCTTGATTGCATTATCAATTAGGCGTGAAACCTGACTGTCTAATGTTTCCATGCAATCGAAGGTTGGAAAATGATACAGCTGAGCTTTCTGCTTGAAATGAAACTTCAAATTGAACTGGTGGATCTGAATTTTGTTTCACCTAAATTTTCGTGTTGATAGAAAGTACGCCCTACTTGAGTATATCTTCAGAAGTCTTCCGTAATCTTAAGATATAAGCAAGAACGAGCACAACTGCATAAATATTGTATTAAGGTCTATCTTTTAAATGAGCTACTTAGGTAACGGAAAAGAATAGAATGTTTCGAGTAACTACCTATCATCACCTGAAAATCCTAAAATTCTGACAAATAATTTATCAAAAAAGGTAGATGAAAATCAATTCAAGAAATTTAAAACGGTACATTTGTATTTTAGTCAAAGGAAATTGCGGAAATGGCAGATACAGTTATAGAGACAAGGTCGAATCTCCCAGAAGGGTTGGTGGGCGACAAAATGGCGGACCACACACTTTGCTCTTTAGCGCTAAAGAGCCCAGACAGGATCACGCAACACACACTGCGAGACAGGAGTGAGGGAGTGAGGTGTGAGGGCGGGAAAGCACATCAAGGCTGTGTCAAAACTCATCCATTCCAAGCCCTAGTCCACTCACTCCTATCCATTGAACGTTCTCTCGCTATCTCTACACTCATGTCTCCTTCCCAACGCATGCTTTACGCCATCCATCAATCTAGACTTTGGTCAATCTCTAGGGCTTCGACCAGCCACCTCCGCTTTCTTCCCTCTTTCCACCAATCCGCCATCATCCATCCTCACTATGTACTCAAAACACCTCAAAACACGGAATCTCCTCTTCCTCACCATCCCTGTTCTAATTCGAACAACGTCGTCATTGATCTTATGCCTCAGCGTCACTCCAGACACTGCCTCTCAAACATATCATCCCGAAAAACATTCAACCTTCTTCTCTCTTCCGCCTTCGCCCCCCGTGCCAGCTCCGTATCATAATTGGGACAACATCCTCTCTTACAATCCTCTCTGTGCTGCCATACCAAACTTCCTACAATTGCACTCTTTCTTCATTCATTATTTCACTGCAGCTTCCGTTTAGTCAGTCTTCTCTACACGAAGGTCAAGGTACAAAAAACATTCGACTTTCTCCAATAACTCTTCATTTAGGTGAAAAATAACTTCTGCTCGCATCGTCCTCCTTCGTATATCTCACTACTGCACTTTTACCCACATTAACTCGCCGTTTCCTCCTCTCACACATTCTACCAAACTAGGAGACTACCCTACACAATTGCTCCTCCGAATCTGACACCAGACCAGTGCCCTATCAGACAGTGCCTGACAAAACTGTCAACACCACTATTGCTCCTACTCGATGTAAACCACGACCCATTACACTCGTGCTCACCTTCCTGAACGCTCCATCAAGCTAGAGATTGAACAGCCTTGGCAACATATAACGCAACCTTGTATCAGTCCCATTTTCACTTGGAACCAAGCACTCATCTCGCTCCCTACTCTAACACATGCTCAGCAACACTCAACACAACGTCCCTCCCTGTCGACCTCGTCGTAGGCCTTTTTCAGATCATAAAGGCCCAGAACACATCATTTCCCTTCGCAACGTACATCTCATAGACTTGAGTCACTGCAAGAATCTGGTTGTCTCTCTTTCTAATAGTCATGAAGTCACTCTTATCCTCGCCAAATGCAATATCCGTAGTGCCTCTAATCCTTTTGATTAACACTCTCCCGTGCAACCTACCGACAACACATAACAAACTGACACCTTTTGAGTTGCTGCATTCATTTGCATCTACTTTACCCGTATACGTCGGAACAATGCAGGCACTGCGCCGTTCAATCGGCGCCACGCTCGGCACAAAACACAGATTTAGTAGCCTCACCAACCAATCAACTATCGTTACTCCACCCAATTTTAGGCACCCAGGCGAAACGCCGTTCAAACCATGTGCTTTCATCACCTCCACCGCCTCCTGCACCTCTTCTTTAGTAGTGTCATTTAGCTCACTAAAATAAGGGAATAGAAACTATTCGTAAGGTTTAGACTTGGGTTGAGTTCATAAATGTAAAGTGATTTATGAATGAGCAGGTCGTTTTGTAGCTACTAGAAGATCACATGGAATAATTGTCCAAAGGTACTCTATCGTGGCATAGCACAGCGTGCTGTCTGGCAGATGAATGTGGATGGTGCGCAAGCACTCTAGCGTGGCACTGCTCAGCGTGCTGTCTGGCAGATGAATGAGGAGGGTGCGCAAGCACTTTATCGTGGCACTGCTCAGCGTGCTGTCTGGCAGATGAATGTGGATGGTGCGCAAGCACTCTAGCGTGGCACTGCTCAGCGTGCTGTCTGGCAGATGAATGAGGAGGGTGCGCAAGCACTTTATCGTGGCACTGCTCAGCGTGCTGTCTGGCAGATGAATGTGGATGGTGCGCAAGCACTCTAGCGTGGCACTGCTCAGCGTGCTGTCTGGCAGATGAATGAGGAGGGTGCGCAAGCACTTTATCGTGGCACTGCTCAGCGTGCTGTCTGGCAGATGAATGTGGATGGTGCGCAAGCACTCTAGCGTGGCACTGCTCAGCGTGCTGTCTGGCAGATGAATGAGGAGGGTGCGCAAGCACTTTATCGTGGCACTGCTCAGCGTGCTGTCTGGCAGATGAATGTGGATGGTGCGCAAGCACTCTAGCGTGGCACTGCTCAGCGTGCTGTCTGGCAGATGAATGAGGAGGGTGCGCAAGCACTTTATCGTGGCACTGCTCAGCGTGCTGTCTGGCAGATGAATG
>SDVV010033570.1:0-11283 GCA_016164225.1 Gammarus roeselii
ATAACTGATAGATCACCACCGTCAGTAGAATGGTAACTGATAGATCACCCCCGTCAGAAGAATGGTAACTGATAGATCACAACCGTCAGTAGAATGGTAACAGATAGATTACCACCGTCAGTAGAATGTTAACTGATAGATCATCACCGTCAGTAGAATGGTAACTGATAGATCACCCCCGTCAGTAGAATGGCAACTGATAGATCACCACCGTTAGTAGAATGGTAACTGATAGATCATCTCCGTCAGTAGAATGGTAACTGATAGATCACAACCTTCAGTAGAATGGTAACAGATAGATTACTACCGTCAGTAGAATGTTAACTGATAGATCACAACCGTCAGTAGAATGTTGACTGGTGGATCACCACTATCAGTAGAATGGTTACTTATAGATCACCACCGTGAGTAGAATGTCAACTGATAGATCACCACCGCCAGTGGAATGGTAAATGATAGATCACCACCGTCAGTAGAATGGTAACTGATAGATCACCACCGTCAGTAAGATGGTAATGATAGATCATCACCGTCAGTAAAATGGTAACTGATAGATCACCACCGTCAGTAGAATGTTAACTGATAGATCACAATCGTCAGTAGAATGGTTACTGATAGATCACCACCGTCAGTAGAATGGTCTTGATAGATCATCATCGTCAGTAGAATGGTAACTGATGGATCACCCCCATCAGTAGAATGGTAACTGATAGATCACCCCCGTCAGTAGAATGTTAACTGTTAGATTACCACCGTCAGTAGAATGTTAACTGATGGATCACACCCGTCAGTAGAATTGTAACTGATAGAACCCCACCGTCAGTAGAATGGTAATGATAGATCAGCCTCGTCAGTAGAATGGTAACTGATAGATCACCCCTGTCTGTAGAAATTTAACTGATAGATCACCCATGTCAGTAGAATGGTAACTGATAGATCATCACCGTCAGTAGAATGGTAACTGATAGATCACCACCGTCAGTAGAATGGTAACTGATAGATCAGCCTCGTCAGTAAAATGGTAACTGATAGATCACCCCCGTCAGTAGAATCATAACTGATAGATCACCCCTGTCAGTAGAATGGTAACTGATAGATCACCACCGTCAGTAGAATGGTAACTGATAGATCACCACCGTCAGTGGAATGGTAAATGATAGATCACCACCGTCAGTAGAATGGTAACTGATAGATCACCACCGTCAGTAGAATGGTAATGATAGATCATCACCGTCAGTAGAATGTTAACTGATTGATCACCATCGTCAGTAGAATGGTAACTGATAGATCACCGTTTGTAGAATGTTAACTGATAGATCACTACCGTCAGTAGAATGGTAACTGATTGATCATCACCGTCAGTAGAATGGTGACTGATAGATCCCCCCGTCAGTAGATTGGTAACTGATAGATCACCCTCGTCAGTGGAATGGTATTTGATAGATCACCACCGTCAGTAGAATGGTAACTGATAGATCACCACCGTCAGTAGAATGGTAACTGATAGATCACCACCGTCAGTAGAATGGTAACTGATAGATCACCACCGTCAGTAGAATGGTAACTGATAGATCATCACCGTCAGTAGAATGGTAGCTGATAGCTCAGCCCCGTCAGTAGAATGGTAACTGATCGATCATCCCCGTCAGTAGAATCTTAAATGATAGATCACACCTGTCATTAGAATGACAACTGATAGATTAACACTGTCAGTAGAATGGTAACTGATAGATCACCACCGTCAGTAGAATGGTAACTGATAGATCACCACCGTCAGTAGAATGTTAACTGATAGATCACCACCGTCAGTAGAATGGTAACTGATAGATCACCCCCGTCACTAGAATGGTAACTTATAGATCATCACCGTCAGTAGCATGGTAACTGATAGATCACCACCGTCAGTAGAATGGTAACTTATAGAGCACCCCCGTCAGTAGAATGGTAACTGATAGGTCACTACCGTCAGTAGAATGGTAACTGATAGATAATCTTCGTCAGTAGAATGTTAACTGATAGATCACCACCGTCAGTAGAATGGTAACTGATAGATCACCACCGTTAGTAGAACGGTAACTGATAGATCACCACCGTCAATAGAATGGTAACTGATAGATCACCACCGTTAGTACAATGTTAACTGATAGATCACCACCGTCAGTGGAAAGGTAACAGATAGATCACCACCCCTTTTACGTCGCTGTTCCATTTTTACGCGTCATGGAGCATTCTTGGGTTAGCTGAACGCGTCGACAGGGTTGGACTGCACCAGGACAGGAATGTGCCCAAACTACCATTGAGCTGAGCGACTTATGCCTTTGATGCTCTGGAACGCCGGCGTGGGTCACCTGATGCCCTTAATCCGTGGACCGTGTCCGATTCTGTAGCGTGTGCGAGATTTCTTTAAAATCTAAGAAAAAAAATGAAAACGAATAGTCATTTAATTCAATTATCATGGGCAGGAAAAAGGAGGACGGTGGTGTGCGGCTCCTGTATCCCTTGCCCCCTGCATTTTCTGCTTGAAATCAAAGGGGATAATAAATGTTATATGATTGGAAATGGCACATAAGCGGTCAGCTGGGATGACTACTGTACTGCAATTAAATGAGAAATCCCGAACGAAGTAGAATTGATACGTACTCATACATGGATTTCCTAGATCCAAACGTATATACTCAAAACATTATATACCAGAATGATAGTCGGATAGAAAGGTGACATTCTATACATGCCAATTAAATAGTAAAAATTCTAAAAAATGCATCGAGATTTCCTCGTTTACTCAATCCTGAATAGATATCTAAGCAATGCAGCAACAGCAACAAGATGAGCTGCAGTGGGGGGGGGAGGCAGTTACCCAGTTCTCGCCAGTGTGTTACCGACGTCAGTCAGAGTAGGAGGTGGGTGTAGCAGCATCAGGGCGGCCTCTCTCTTAGACGATGTGAGGCGCGTCTCAACTGCCCACAACGGGTGAGTGACGACCACTGCTTGGAGCCCCTACCGAGAACTGGAGAGTAAACGCCAAGACACATACAACGCTGTCAAGCTCCGATGGACCAATCCGTTACGTTCCAATTAAATAAATTTAAACTTTATTCATACACAAAGGAAATGGTATCCTTGTTGCACTTTGAATCCACACGGAATAAGTCCCACGAGAAGAACGTACAATGATAGCTTAGACCATCATATCAGTTCTAAGAAACCTTCAAAAGTTCATCACAAAGTGTAACTGTGTAAATGGGACCGAATAGGAACGGTAGCGGGCATCACCCTTCACAGCTGAACTAAAGTACACGACCTTTGCGGAACATGTCACGATCAATGAACTTTCAAAGCAAGTAGAAAGTACACAATAAATATTCACCATATGCTGATGACACATAATATTGCGATCAGACATTGGAATATTTTATTAAACAATGAAAAATAATTCCTAATTATGATAAACAGCCTACAATTTGGGGTAGCACAGATTGTCAGTACATGTTTGTGTTTGAGTGCGTGGGAGAACATTTACCTGACATGCCGACGTGATCCGGGCCGAGTAGATTCTCAGGTGTGTCGTGACGACGTAATCTCAGCCGTGTCGTGACGACGTATTCCCAGCCGTGTCGTGACGACGTATTCTTAGCCGTATCGAGACGACGTATTTTCAGCCGTATCGTGACGACGTATTCGCAGCCGTGTCGTGACGACGTATTCTCAGCCGTGTCGTGATGCCGTATCTTCAGCCGTGTCGTGACGACGTAGTCTTAGCCGTATCGTGACGACGTATTCTCAGCCGTGTCGTGAAGACGTATTCTCAGCCGTATCGTAACGACGTATTCTCAGCCGTATCGTGACGATGTATTCTCAGCCATGTCGTGATGACGTATTCTCAGCCGTATCGTGACGACGTATTCTCAGCCGTGTTGTGACGACGTATTCTCAGCCGTGTCATGACGACGTATTCTCAACCGTATCGAGACGACGGACGTATTTTCAGCGGTATCGTGACGACGTATTCCCAGCCGTGTCGTGACGACGTATTCGCCGTTGTATCGTGACGACGTATTCGCAGCCGTATTGAGACAATGCACTTCTCGCTTTCTTGAGTAAATAATTAACTACTTCACCTGTATGAATTGAACGGTGTAAGATTAGATTTAACAAAATCTAAAGTACTGCTTCGTTATAACTGAATGTCGAGAGCGAGGAGTATCGATGATATCAACGAGACACCGCGAACGGATTGGGGAAATCCTCTTCACCCCTTGCAACCCTTTGGTTGGCAAATTTGACTGAAGAGAGATTGGAGTAAAAAACAGTGATAAATAGACAGATGGAATGGTTAACTGACCTTGGCGCTACATCATGAACTATATGTGATTCAGCCTGTAAGTCAGTGACCCACCTCGGGAGGGAGGGGCACGGTGCCATTGCCCACCATTTGCTAATTTATATTATATAAAACTGGTATTAAATCACGCGTGTGGACACAATTTGTTATGAATGTTCCCCCATGGACCATAGCCCCCCTTCAGAAAATAGTGGATGCGCCACTGATACAGGCGCCTGTTCCTGGACAGTATTTACACAAATTTCGGTCAAATTATCAAAGGTTAACTGCAGATTTCCCAGTGCGACTTCGATCAAGATTAAGTTGCACCTACAACATTCAGCCAAATTACATTCTAAATCGTACTTCTGTCGACTCAATAAGCGCCTCCTCCTTATATCCTCCCATTCATACTCCTGCCCCGCTGTAACTGTCTGATTCACACAACCTCTCCAATTTCTACTACCACTCATTGCCCCTCGTCGATTGTACCATGCGTTTTATATCTCAAACTATCTCAGTTGGCCGGATCTCGTATAACATGACAGTAAACATATCAAATTATTACCTCTCGAATTTGAACATCCGTACACGTCTTTATTACCTCTATACAATGCACGCACTGCCTACCTGACACGAAACAAACCTTCTATACAGCTTTTGCAATCATTTAATAACCGCCACACCAATGATACCGTTCTTCTTAAGGTACTCAACCGCATTGCCATTCAGCCCGACACACTTCATGTTTCCTTCATATACAGCCTACTATACCTCCAACATTATATTATCTCAGAACCGATATCATTGCATCACCACCCACAGCTATAATGACACAGTATGTTATATGTTGTTTATCATTTTTGAAATAAACTTATCAAGTATACTGCAGTCGGACACACTATTGTAAAGAATTTGTTGTTATTGTGTTTTCTTATATTTTATATACAATAGTTTTTAACAAATTTACTCGAGCATCAACGATATTTTTCAATGTATCGACAAAATGTAAAAAATGTTGCAGCTATACTGTATACTTGGCCCCCCAGATCGTTGATCCTGCATTATATATTTCCTTTTAGATGAGAAAGATACTAGTATTTCAATTTGCTCGTTATTTTAAATTTCTAATTTGGTTTGATTTTCGTCAGAAAATGGCCACGTCTACCGTCGTCTGGGTGGTGCTCCTGGCCGCTACTATGTTAGTTGCCACCCTCGTGTCAGGCACCGACAACTTGCTCGAGCCGCCTGACGTGTTTGGAGGGCCCGTAACCCGAACGAGAACCAATCCTAATCAGCTCATCTCATGGGAAGATGACACTATCGACACGCTGACGGAGGTCACCCCTTGCTCTGTTCCGAATAAGCCTGACCCACGGTACTACTATCCAGATTTCCCTGAGTGTCGCAAGGGTAACTGTCCGGACTGTCAACCTCTCACAGGCCTCTCAACAATTCCTGACTTTAATAACCCACACGATCAACCTCAACCTCCATCAGTTCCTGATATGTCCAAACTTCAACTTCAACCTCAAACCATATCAGCTCCTCCCCAGTTGAAACCCCAAGTCCAACCTCAACCCATATCAGCTCCTCCCCAGTTGAAACCCCAAGTACAACCTCGACCTCCTCCATCATTTCCGGACTGGAAAAATTACAAAGTTCAACCTCGACCTCTACCCTTTCCAGATTTGTCCAGACGTCCATTAGACCCAATGCCACCTCAAATACAAGATAGCCCTCTAAACCAAGTACCGAACAGTAACAGAAACATTCCGGATTTTGAACCGGGAAGAATGTGGGTTGCTCCGTCGTCACCCGGTTGGGTTGACCCATCGTCACCCGGTTGGGTTACCCCGTTGTCACCTGGTCGGATTGCCCCGTTGCCACCCGGTTGGGTTGCCCCGTCGCCACCCGGTTCGGTTGACCCGTCGCCGCCCGGTTGGGTTGCCCCGCCGCCACCCGGTTGGGTTGACCCGTCGCCGCCCGGTTGGGTTGCTCCGTCGCCACCCGGTTGGGTTGCCCCGTCGCCACCCGGTTGGGTTAATCCGTCGCCGCCCGGTTGGGTTGCCCCGTCGCCACCCGGTTACCTTCCATTTATGCCGAACCCATTCTGTTATCCTCAGCCAATCATAACCCGTCCCCCGAGTTGCCCGAGGGAGCAGGTCTTCCCTGACATGATGGCACCTTACCAGTGCCCCGGAGTCGATCACCGATCCGGAGTGTCGGAGGACGAAATACTCAAGATAATCAATGACGGAGGCTATTGTCAGGTGAGGTAACTACCAAAATATGGTGATTCCATGTAAACATCTGGTATAACTGGTATCGGCTTCAAATCTGCCACAGTTTTTCTGAAGATTTAAAATTTATCTATGTTGATAAAATTAGAGAAATATCAGGATGCACAGATGATATTCACCAAGTCTTCGTCAGCGTGAGCGGTTCTGAAGACAGCATTTGCTGTTTAGATCAATTTAATATCAACTTACAACTAAGGTGGGGAATAAGTTTACCTCTACTTCGCACCAACCGATGGGCTTTGTTGGAGGAAATTCGCTACTCACCCTTTTTTAATACGTCGGGACAGATAAAAATGTTACAATGGAATATTAATTAAAAAAAAGTAGGGTCACAGACATTCACTTATTAGAGACAATTTTATGTTTCATATGACATTTAATAAAAAAAATGAAAGTAGAAAACTGCATAATTTAGCTTGACATGTTACATATGCAAAGGACAAAACCATTTGAATGAGTCATAATGGATGGGTATAATAATAAAACGGGGTTCTACATGAACAAGATAACTAAAAATTTGAGTATATGAAACAAGAAAAAATAGAATAAAAGTATCTATAAAATGAAACTGATGAATCACAAATAGTTGACACGGTAACTTGTACAGCGAAAATTAATTTAAATTGAAGTATTTATGCACGTATAAGGTCAAACAGGTATAATTTAGGTTCGCGTTTGAAGGTAGCTATACTGCTACCCGTCATTATATATACTGTATGGCAATCGAACTCCAAGTCTAAGCAGCTCTGTATTTTAAAAAATAGTTGGGACTGTAGACGAGTTACGGGGAATTTGCCAATTCGAATTGTTACGAAGATCATACGTTGAATTATTTCTAATGAAAAAATCGTTATCAATGTCAGTTGAATGATTCAAGGCTTTGCAAACAAACACCGCCGCGGAAAAGTTAAAGATGTGACACAGTGGGATAATATTCCATTGACAAAAGAGAGTGAACGTGTGGTCACGTCTGCTAACTGTGTTCCGGTTGTAATAACACGCCTTTGACTAAGAATAATAGGCCTTAGGTTGGTTTTGTAGGTGGAAACACACACGTTTACACAATAGGTCAGAAAATGAAGAATAAGGCTGTAGTCAAAAGACTTTCGTAGGAGTTGTGAGACAATTCCTTATTGCGTAAAAGATGCTACACAATTTGGATACATTCCTGGCAACAAATTAGTCGCAATCGTTCCAGTCAAGTCTCTGAACTCTACAGCTTTGAATGTTACAGTCGTTATATTTACGATAGGTAAATGTGGTTGGATTACGGGGTTCGTGAGAATTCGGTTTCTGAATGAAAAGTGTGTAATGGTGGGAGACATCGGAAATGATCACAGCTGCACGAGTTAAACACTTGACGTCGTTGGTAAAACTGTTGCCTATTGCAGTTGCGGGTCCAGCAGCTGTACGCGTTGGTTCAGTGATGAATGGGTACAAGCCATGTGCAAGGAAATGTGTACAATAGTCAGCAACTATGAGACTGAGGCAAATTTAAGGGTGCACTAGACCTTGAAACTTCCACCTCTTCGTTTTGCTAGGTTAGTGTTAGTGTTCAACAATCTGTTTATACTTTTTCAGAAAGCGCTCTGTGGGAAACAATGATTGAAAAAAAATCCACGAAACCAAATTTTCTCGACCAAGAAGAATTCTGTCAATTTGCCACGCAGCCGCGTTCAAGTTCAAAAGCGGATTACGGCCGCTGATCCAAGTAATTTAACGATCACGTGAATGAGCAAAATTTATATATTGTTAGGAAGCCAAACTATTGTATACCAACAACCACCTGTTCTATGAAGTTGACCAGCTCAGAGAGATGGCGCTGAGTAGTAATCGTACTAGAACGTGTTCACACAAGCAGATTGGCAAAATATTCTTCTCCTCCAAAATGCTGGTCATTCTTGCCATTTCTTCAGATGGTAATTGTCAGTACGCTCCAGAAATTCAATTAGACTATTTTAACGTTTTAAATGACTGCCATGTTATTAAATGGACCCTATTCCACCGGTATAAATTGTAAACAGAATTTCGATGGCGCGAAATCTAGTGCACCTTTAACATCCACTTTAATATGAGCTACATCAATGCCACTAAAATTTTCATTTATTTCTGGATCAAAAATTTATACCTACATTCCAGAGGCTGAGAGTAAACCATGCCTGTTGCTTAACCTTGCAATCACAATAAATGTCGATAAAAAGTCTCAATTTTTGGCCTGATAAAAGAGAGTTCATGTCTCGGTACAACTGTCAGCCTGTCACTTACAAATACACCCGATGTAGGTACCCTTGTATCTGATGTAGGTATCACCCTCAGGCCACAACCAACATGAGGTTCAGATGCAGTAGGTATTTCTCCTCGATACGACGGATCCACTTGAATTTCAAGTCTAGTGATGAAAAAAAAAACAATTTGATTGAACTTTTCTATGTTGTGTTTCGCTCCTTCCATTACGTATGATAATGAATTACAGTTCAGGATAAAACTTTATCACGATGATGATAAAGCAGGTCTCTCGATAAAGCAGGACTCTCGATAAAGCAGGACTCTCGATAAAGCAGGACTCTCGATAAAGCAGGAATCTCGATAAAGCAGGAATCTCGATAAAGCAGGTCTCTCGACAAAGCAGGACTCTCGATAAAGCAGGACTCCTTCTTCTTCCTAGCGTAACCGCATAAAATGTTCGAGCCTCCTTTATGTTGCCCCTGATACTGCCAGCAATGGGAAGTGAACAAGTCGTATTGTAATCAGTATCAAGAGTGGCAAAGGCTCCATGGGAATTTAATATTGTTCTACATAAAATATAAAACAAATGTTTAGGATGTGTAAGAAAAGTGTAAGATGAGTCACAATATTTTTACAGTTCCAAAGTATTGTTTAATGCAATATTGTTTCTCTTTTGAATTATATAATGTGAATATAACTATATTTCCATCGATGATGGTGAAAATCCATTTGTGGATTACAAAAAAAAAATATTAATGACACAAATTTTCTTCGAACCATGACTCGAGTGATTAATCGATGATTCCTATCATTACCGCTTTAAGCGTATGTAATCAATGATTCCTATCATTACCGCTTTAAGCGTATGTAATCGATGATTCCTATCATTACCGCTTTGCGCGTATGTAATCGATGATTCCTATCATTACCGCTTCAAGCGTATGTTATCGATAATTTCGTATCATTACCGCTTTAAGTGTATGTAATCGATGATTCCTATCACTACCGCTTTCAGCGTATGTAATCGATGATTCCTATCATTACCGCTTTAAGCGTATGTAATCGATGATTCCTATCATTACCGCTTTAAACGTATGTAATCGATGATTCCTATCATTACCGCTTTAAGCGTATGTAATCGATGATTCCTATCATTACCGCTTTAAACGTATGTTATCGATGATTCCTATCAACGTAGGTTCACTGAAGGAGGACGGTACAGAAATTAAATATGATGATCTACTGAAAAGTCATCTTTTAATCATAGGAAATCATTTACCTATTATTGCTTATTCACACATTCCTTATACATCAAAATGTGTTCACACATTCCTTATACATCAAAATGTGTTCACACATTCCTCATACATCAAAATGTGTTCACACATTCCTCATACAACAAAATGTGTTCACACAGTCCCATGCAACAAAATGTGTTCACACATTCCCCATACAACAAAATGTATTCACACATTCCCCATACAACAAAATATGTTCACACATTCCCCGTACCACAAAATGTATCTACACATTCCCCATACAACAAAATGTATTCACACATTCCCCGTTCAACAAAATATATTCACAGATTCCCCATACAACAAAATGTATTCACACATTCCCCATACAACAAAATGTATTCACACATTACCCAAACAACAAAATGTATTCACACATTCCACGTACAACAAATGTATTCACATATTCCCCATACAACAAAATGTATTCACACATTCCCCATACAACAAAATGTATTCACAGATTTCCCATACAACAAAATGTATTCACACTCTCCGTACAACAAAATGCATTCATACATTCCCCATACAACAAAATATATTCACACATTTCCCATGCAACAAAATGTATTCACACATTCCACGTACAACAAATGTATTCACATATTCCCCATACAACAAAATGTATTCACCCATTCCCCATACAACAAAATGTATTCACAGATTTCCCATACAACAAAATGTATTCACATTCCCCGTACAAGAATGCTTCTCTTGACTCAGAATATCAAATGAACAGATACAGATACAGACACTAGGCCGCATCCCCCAGAAGGGGGGTGGCCGACGGCAAGGCGCACCTCACACCCTCACACGCTCACATTCACACAACTTAGCCCTTTTGTGCTAAAGGGTCCGGCCGGTAGCCCCTCAACTTACACTCTGGGTCCCGAATGTACCGAGGAACCGTCGTCAGCAGCAGGGCCCACAGTTTTCACTGGTTTACCCCCGCCGCGTCATAATGGCCGGGCCCCCCCCCACCCACGACCATCCCGACAGCGGGATGCCAAGGGCGGGAAAGCACATCAGAGAGGCGTCAAAATCAACCATTCACAACCATTCTCCACTCACGCCTGTTCATTGCACGCTCTCTCGCCACCTCCACATTCATGTCTCTTCTTCCCAACGCCTGCTT
>SDVV010033571.1:0-11283 GCA_016164225.1 Gammarus roeselii
AGATATATATATATATATGTATATTTATATATATCGGATTGAGCAAGAGTGAGTACATGAGAGCATGTGTGTGTGTGTGTGTGTGTTTGTTTTTGTGTGTGTGTGAGTGCATATGTATGGATGTGTGTGTGTGTGTGAGTGGTTAATGATTTACGTAAGGCTTGACCTTTTCCCTGATGTGTGCCACAATTGCATCTGGAAAAATTAAACATCCTCTCCCAATATCAGGAATTGCAGGCCGTTAGAAGATGCAGTTCAAGAGAACTTGGTCTGTATCTTTAACCGCAGGGGACTGCTATTTCCACGTACCTGGGTCTGATGATGAGGTTTGTTTTTTTAGGAAATCAATCTCAACTGGTGTGTCAATGTCATTGCTGAAGGCCTTAAGACCTTAAGTAATGACAAATTAGATATTTATACGTGCTTAAACTTTGATGGTGGGGCAAGAATATATCAAATTTTGTTCATTATATTTGTTTTGCGGGTAATTCTAACTCATAATGGGGCAAAAAACAATCTGTAAATGAGGCAAGAAAAAATCTAACTGCTGAGTTATTCTTGCCCCATAATTATTGGTTTACCGTAACAATTATTGAAGGAAAACTGAGGGGGTTAAAAGGTTGGGGTTCACATATGTTATGAAGCCCTAAGAACTGCACCTCCCGATTTTTTATTTTGCCGTAACTTTTTCCGTACGTGATTTACATCAAATTGAAACCAATTTTTTAGAATTTGGAGCAATAATTTTCCGGTGCTTTTTCAGTTGTCTTTAGAAAAAATACTGTAGCATAAAAAGTTAAACAAATATTTAAAAACACTTTGAACAAATACTAAACTTGGATAGATTATCAATCTAACCATGCTAATAAATCGTGAAAAATGCTAATACTTGCCTTGGTAGGAAGTGATTTGTTCTTGCCCCGTCTTGCGGGGGATTTTGGTTCTCTCAATTGACGTATAATTCTTAGTGCAATTCGGTGCTGCAGGCTGCGATGCGATAGTGATTGAGCCAGCTGATTACTAGGATAATGGTAAGCGTCATTCAGCATCACGGGCAGGGGGTTTGAATGATGACACATTAAACTTCCCTCAGCATCACGGACAGGTGGTTTGAATGATGGTATGATGAGCGTCATTCAGCATCACAGACAGGTGGTTTGAATGATGTCATATTAAACTTCCCTCAGCATCACGGACAGGGGGTTTGAATGATGATATGATGAGCGCCATTCAGCATCACAGACAGGTGGTTTGAATGATGACATATTAAACTTCCCTCAGCATAACGGACAGGTGGTTTGAATGATGATATGACGAGTGCCAGTCAGCATCACAGACAGGTGGTTTGAATGATGATATAATAAACGTCATTCAGCATCACGGACAGGTGGTTTGATTTATGATGTATCAGGACGCTGCCGGAGGATTCTTCACTCACTCAAGTACATATGAAGGATTGCGCTCTACATACTATTATTTCAATTTTATTCACTCGTTGGTTCGAACTATTTCTATATCGTGCCATCAGTATTGCCGTACATCATTTGACTTACCCGAAACCAATCTGATGCGATCAGTGTTCTTGTCTTTCCTTTCACAGTTGGTGTCTATTATCGTCTTACAATGGTACACATTTCTACAGCTATAAGCAAAAACGCTGATGGCAACCCAAGAATTACTATTAATAAAATGATAAACTGTTCGTCAGGTGTCCGGCATTTCGAAACTCCCTTCGACCACAGTCTGTCGGGAAAAGAATAGTGTCAGAACAGAACAATGTCTAATTTGCCTAGCGTATTATTGTGCGTACAGAAGTTCAGGCAAGTCTGAACCCTAGCAGATGCAGTATGGCATGCGTTCTATTCAGGAGAAAACTTGTTGGAGAAAATCCAGCGTCACGAGGAAGCGATTAAACGTCGACACATCTGCCAGATAAGGCCACCTGCAATTGTACCTCGTGGCTGGGTCACAACTACTTCGGAAAGGGTTTTGCCACAATTATAATTGATCAGCAGATGAACCAGAGTAGCACAACTGCCCCCCCTTAGTTCTAGTAGAATTAACATTGAACAGCTGGTGCTGTTGTACAACTCTTCTTCTACGCATGAGTCTCTGCAGAGTGTGCCCCAAATGATGACTTAACAAAACTAGAGTGAGGGTCATAATTGGCGTCTGCCCTCGTGGGATACGGTAATTTGTCGATGAGCCCTTTATTCCTACACCAGCAATCATGTATGCGTCCTTCATCCTATTTATCCTTTCCTTCTACATCCTATACCCTCTTTGCCTCTCCTATATATCCTCTCCTTCTACATCCTCTACCCTCTTTGCCTCCTACTCTCTCCCGGGCCGCTCAAATAACCCCGTTCCCGGACGCTAAAAAGGCCTCCAATTAGTATTGGGGGAGTCAGCATATTTTGGCCCTGGTTTGCCTCAATATGCCGTCGGCTATCATCATCAATAGGCTGATGTGGCCTAGGCAGGGGCGGCGTGTGGGCCTGGCAGGGCCCATAGCCGCCTCAAGACTCATAGGCCGACTGCGAAGTAGGGGCTCTCCATGCCCTCAGATTGGCCTATTAAGGCCTATATTGTGCGGTTCGATTATGTTTTCAACTGGCCAAAGGAACCAAGGGATGGGATGATCTCACCAACGCGAGCCGGGAAATTTTTTCAGAGGTTGTGTAGAGCCGGCCAAATCGGCCGACAAACCTCATTGAATACCCACCCCGCCCGGCCCATGTGCTGGAAGAGGATCAGCAGCGGATCATATGAGTGGCCACAGCAGAAGAACTTTCCAGATATCAACATTATTATTGGATGTTTGTTAAAGACGCTTTGTTAAGGAAAGTGGTAAACACAGAACTCTTCACTTAACCGATTGCATGTTACTCTGAAATTTTACCGGATCAACAAATAAAGCAGCAGTGCTCATGATTGCAGCAGTGCTCATGATGGCAGCAATGATCATGATGACAGCAGTGCTAATGACGGCATTAGTGCTCATGATGGCAGCAATTATCGTGATGGCAGCAGTAATCATGATGACATCAGTGCACATTATGATAGAAGTTTTAATGATGGCAGCAGTGCTCATGGTGGCAGCAATGATCATGATGGCAGCAGTGCTCATGATGGCAGCAGTGCTCATGATGCAGGAATGATCGTGATGGCAGCAATTATCATGATGGCAGAAGTGCTAATAATGGCATCGGTGCACATGATGGCAGCAATTATCGTGATGACAGCAGTGATCATGATGGCATCAGCTCTCATTATGATCGTAGTTTTAATGATGACAGCAGTGCTCATGGTGGTAGCAGTGGGCGTGCTGGCAGCAGTGGGCGTGCTGGCAGCAGTGGGCGTGATGACAGCAGCAATCAGGATGGCCACAGCGCTAATAGTTTCAGCAGTGCTTATGATGGCAACATTGCTCCTGATGACAACTGCGTTGTTGCTGGCAGCAGTGTTCATGGTGACAGCAGTGTTCGTGATGTCAGCAGTGCTCATGATGGCAGCAGTGATAATGATGGAAGCAGTGCTCGTGATGGCGGTAGTGCGCATGATTGCGGCAGTGATAATAATGGCAGCAATGCTCGTGATGGCAGCAGTGCTCATGATGGCAGCAGTGCTCGTGATGGCAGCAGTGCTCATGATGGCAAAAGTGATAATTATGGCAGCAGTGCTCGTGATGGCAGTAGTGATAATGATGGAAGCAGTGCTCGTGATGGCAGTAGTGCTCATGATGGCGGCAGTGATAATAATGTCAGCAATGCTCGTGATGGCAGCAGTGCTCATGATGGCAGCAGTGCTCGTGATGGCAGCAGTGCTCATGATGGCGGCAGTGATAATAATGGCAGCAATGCTCGTGATGGCAGCAGTGCTCATGGTGGCAAAAGTGATAATGATGGCAGCAGTGCTCGTGATGACAGTAGTGATAATGATGGAAGCAGTGCTCGTGATGGCAGTAGTGCTCATGATGGCGGCAGTGATAATAATAGCAGCAATGCTCGTGATGGCAGTAGTGCTCATGATGGCGGCAGTGATAATAATGGCAGCAATGCTCGTGATGGCAGCAGTGCTCATGAGGGCAGCAGTGCTCATGATGGCAGCAGTGCTCGTGATAGCAGTAGTGCTCATGATGGCAGCAGTGATAATGATGGCAGCAGCGCTCGTTATGGCAGCAGTGTTCATGATGGCAGCAGTGATAATGATGACAGCAGTGCTCGTGATAGCAGTAGTGCTCATGATGGCAGCAGTGCTTGTGATGGCAGTAGTGTAGCTACATGATGGCAGCAGTGCTCGTGATGACAGCAGTGCTCGTGATGGCAGCAGTGCTCGTGATGGCAGCAGTGCTCATGATGGCAGCAGTGATAATGATGACAGAAGTGCTCGTGATGACAGTAGTGGTGCTCGTGATGGCAGTAGTGCTCATGATGGCAGCAGGGCCCGATCTAATCTGCCGCTGTCGGCCCTCGGCTCCGTAACTTTCGCCCGGTCGCAACACCGGAAGTCGGACCGGAAGACGCGATAAATCGGGACCGGACAGCTGGCTGTAGCTGGTGCCAAAGATGGTGGCACTGGCTGGTGCCAGAGAATGGTTGGGTGCCACAGCTCTGGATTTGAAGCTAGTATGCCAGCGATGGTAGCAACAACGTTTAGAAAATAAATGAAAACTGGATAGGAACTTCTACAAAAGTGAGAGCACACGGACATATCAGTTAGTTACAAATGTTGGTGTCATATGTCAAGATAATCTGAAAGAGATGCAGTCCCACAGTAATCTAGCATGAAATTTGCATTTGCATTTTCAATTCCTCTTGTTTGGCAACCTGATATCCATAATTTTTTTCCTATGCATGGTAATCAAGCGTGGAAAGCAGTCGGATTGATGTATATTCAAACCAACACATTTCGTTCACTAAATATTAATTTTGAACCCACAGAGTGTGTGTATCAAAGTGGGTATCACAACAAGCAATCACTCATTGCGAATCAATCTCTTATTTTTTATGGACCGTAGCAGGAAATAGACTGCACAACGTATCTTCTCACTCCTCCGTGTTATCGTCGGCACCGGATGGAGACTATTGGTCAGAAATACGTCACGGGAATAATTCTCACCTCAGTGCTTCAGGCTCTTCAATGTATCGGGCTCCGAGTGAACAAAAAAGTGGCCTTTTGGATGGCCCTTTCCTGGCGAAAAGCCTACGGCGACGTGGATAAGTAGGTGAGAAGATCCTTAACCTGCCAAATGGATGCGAATCCTTCAGGCCCGCCATCGCTTCATATGATCTCCTTCCGTGGAGGATGCGGGGCGTCCCAGTTAAAAATGCAGCGCCGGGCAGCACGAGCAAATGATCCAGTGAACTCTGCAAAGTGAGGCTGGGTCGGGAAAAGATGATTCCTAACCGGACCAACTGTATCGTGTAGGGGCTGGGAGAAAGGAAGTCGTATTCTCAACAAGAGTTATTATGCCTTGAAGACCTGGTGTACGTATGAAGAAACGTAGGTCACAGATTTGACCCACTGGAAACGGAAATCGTTTCCTAGAAGAAAAAAAAATTATGCCTCGAAGACCTAATGCATGACGAAGTGAACGTCAAAGCAGCCAGAAGCAAAGGAGAGGCTTATGGCAGGAAGGCTGATAACTGTGAATAACGAAAGTAAGTCGTATCGTGACAGAATCTATTTTCTATACAGTGACGGCGGGCCACTTAAGTATAAAAACGACTTTTATTTCCTCTCCAATTATTTACATATAATGGTATAATACAATTGGTTAAAGGATAATGTCATATTCCTCATAAGAAAAATATGTTTTCCAATAAATGGTAATTCGAAATATCATTTAACGGTTTCAAACAAGACATTTTTTAACAAATTACGCTTTATTATTCCTCATTTTATTTTGGTCCTCAATACACTCACCATCAAATGTTCGTAACTTATACTGATGGTGAACGATGGTGTCCCTGCACCACACTTTTACCAAGCTCCAATGTTTGATGCAAAGATGGTGTCCCTACACCACACTTCTACGAAACTCCAATGTTTGATGCTAAGAAGGTGTCCCTGCACCAAATTTCTCACAAACCTCAGAGTTTGAAGCACATATGGTGTTCGTGCTCAACATTCTACCAAACTCCAGTGTTTGATGCAAAGATGGCGTCCCTGCACAACATTCTACCGAACTTCAGTGTTTGATGCACAGATGGTGTTCCTGCACCACACTCCACCACACTCCAGTGTTTGATGCACAGATGGTGTCCCTGCACTACACTATACCAAACTTCAGTGTTTGATGCACGTATGGTGTACCTGCACAACACTCCTACCAAACTCCATGTATTCGATGCATAGATGGTGTCTCTGCATCATATTCTACCAAACTCCAGTGTTTGATGCAAAGATGGCGTCCCTGCACAACATTCTACCAAACTTCAGTGTTTGATGCACGTATGGTGTACCTGCACAACACTCCTACCAAACTCCATGTATTCGATGCATAGATGGTGTCTCTGCATCATATTCTACCAAACTCCAGTGTTTGATGCAAAGATGGCGTCCCTGCACAACATTCTACCAAACTTCAGTGTTTGATGCACAGATGGTGTCCCTGCACCACACTCCACCAAACTCCAGTGTTTGATGCACAGATGGTGTCCCTGCACCACACTACACCAAACTCCAGTGTTTGATGCAAAGATGGTGTCCCTGCACCACACTCCACCAAACTCCAGTGTTTGATGCAAAGATGGTGTCCCTGCACCACACTCCACCAAACTCCAGTGTTGGATGCACAGATGGTGTCCCTGCACCACACTCCACCACACTCCAGTGTTTGATGCACAGATGGTGTCCCTGCACTACATTATACCAAACTCCAGTGTTTGATGCAAAGATGGTGTCCCTGCACCACACTCCACCAAACTCCAGTGTTTGATGCACAGATGGTGCCCCTTCACCACACTCTATCAAACTCCAGTGTTTGATGCACAGATCGATTCCAACACCGAAGTAACTCGCCCCAACTGGAGCTCGCCGACCTTTCTCCCACCAACACCCTCATTAATACAAATTACCAAAGAGGAAGTCCAGAATTCAGCGACTTTGTTCAGCGGTGAGGCTTTACACGTCAACATCTTTTCAGCGTCTTTGTTCAGCCGTGTGGCTTTACATGTCAACATCTTTTCTGTGTGGATCAAACTGAAGGTCGAGCCGGAGCATTGCTTCTCACAGCAATGATGATGAACCATCTCCTGACATTTACCTCGCAGCACGCTCTATATGTATTCCGTGCTGCTTGCTCTCTTGCCAGAACAGCATCAACATTCGAATACGTTTTCAAGGCAATACGTCCACGTTTCCACCGTCAACTATCGTCGTTACATAAGCCGTCGTTTTAGACTTGGGTCAACCACACTTTACATGTAGACTCAACTCTCAAATCCCATTAGAGGAATGCTTACCCAAGACAGAAGTCAGCAGACGCTGACCACGTCTTTCTGCTTAGACGTTGCCTCGCAACAGCGCTTCACGAGAGAGCAGCTTGATGAATCGAGTAGGCCGGACGTACCGCGTGATCGTCACCGCATCCGTTTAATCCACATAAATGGCCAGAGCTGAGCTCAGACCAGGCTCGGAAAGTACGATGTGCGGTAGTTGTCAAATGAGCTTCTCCGCCAAGCCACGCCGTCCGTGGCTCGTCGTTCCGTAAAGTAGTTCCCTCGTCCTTGCCGTTCTCAATCCTCACCTGGGGCACCAGTGAAAGAACTGGTAAGTACCCGGGTACCATTGAAAAAACTAAGGCCTCCGGGATAACAGCGTAGGGACTCGGGTAGAAGTTTCACGACTCCATTCTCCTATTTCACTATCCTCGGGTTACCAGTCTCATATTTAATCAGCCGTAAATTGAGGACAAGTGAGGCAGCTTGAAAGCGGCACACCTCTTGTCAGTCCTCAAAGAGGGCTACTCATAAAAATGCTATATCTCTACTTCAGCAACTCGTCAAGTCGGTGGGAGGGAGTTATACACGGTATACTCAATATCATATACTTTTGATTACACCCTAAAACACGCAAGCTGAAGCAATGTTCGGCATCTATACAACACGCAGGAAACGAGTCAGCCCTACGGGGCTCGCAATAACACAGGCTAACGGGCAAAGTATAACCACAACATTATACACAAAACAAGCCCAGACGGGGCATCACCCAAATGAGTCACCTGACATAGACTCGTTACGATTATGAAAGCATCCCACCAGGGCTATCATCGTTTGGTGTGTCCACACGGAGCATATCTACCTCTAATGATATCGCGTTGATGCGTTACAAGGGTTATACGGATACCATTGCAAGCACTCAATACAAGCCCAGACGGGGCACCCGACAGACTCGTTACATGCTAGCGCTACGGGCTCTTACAAAGCTGAGTACACAATTCCTAGGAATCGCGACGAGCTCGGTTTGTATCAGAAGTCATCTACTCCTATCTTGGGTATTGTTACTTAACCGGGAGTATGACGCGCAGAATCCTGTGGTCCGAGGCGTGATATGCCCACGCTCCGTTGTAGATGCTAGACGAACGTTCTATGGCTGGCACACTACAGTGCCGTAGATCTCCGATTGGCACCGGAGAGTGCCGTTGAGGGAACGTGATGTGATGTGGGCACGTGGTATGATGCGCTCAGCTGTCGACAAAGTTTTGATGACTAAGTTGGAACGCTATCGTTCAGACGAGCATGGTTTAAATGAACGGGAGTCTATTCTACGTCTATGAACACTACTGGTTCACTCCTGCACACGGATGAACTGAAACAAATATATAATCTTTATGATTAACTGTGGATGACACTAGACGGCCACGGTGGAGACGACGGCTAAACTAATGAACGGCTAGATACGGCGGAACTACTTTACGGAACGGCGAGAGACGGACGGCGTGGCATGGCGGAGGAGCTCATTTGACAACTACCTCACATCGTACTTTCCGAGCCCGGTTTGAGCTCAGCTCTGGCCTTTTATGTGGATTAAACGGATGCGGTGACGATCACGCGGTACGTCCGGCCAACACAATTCATCAAGCTGCTTTCTCATGAAGCGTTGTTGCGAGGTCAGCGTCTTGCTGACTTCTGTCTTGGGTAAGCATTCCTCTAATAGTATTTGTGAGAAACATCCTGCTCGAGCATGCTCGGGCGCTTTGTTGAGTCTACATGTAAAGTGTGATTGACCCAAGTCTGAAACGTCGGCTTATGTAACGACGATAGTTGACGGTGGAAACATGGATGGGGATTTGGATGAGTCGCATAATGTCCTTACTTTAGTGCATCCAATGTTTCTATTGATAGCATCCTCCGGGCGCTTCATGCAGGAATAAAGTGTGATGTGTCATTATCAAATTTCAGCGATACAGTAAATACAAGCTCTATACTTTGAAGTATCTAATTTGGTTTGGTCATTTAGTAATGCACTCACCACGAAATATTAGATGCCTGCAAAACTAGATTGGCTTTTCATCGCCGGCGGTTAATACAGTCGCCTCGACCTGTCTGTATTAACCGCCCGTTCTTATCTGCTCCGACCCATACCGCCCCCGAAATAGGATCTGAAGGAACCTTGCCTTCGTGGGCAATTTCTGGAGTTGTTCTCTAGCTCATGTCCAATAGCCGAAGTTCTTTTCTAATCCTGCCTAAATATGCAAGAGTTTCTTACTTAACATCGATTTCAGTGCAACAAAATTAAATGTTTAACTGGTCTAAAGTTTCTCAGTCACGAGTGAATCAGTTATTCGTCAGGACGTCTAGCGATCACTTCAACGTAGTTGCGGATTATTGTTACTAAAACGGTGTTTAACTGATCTCCTTGATGCACGTAGTTCCGGGTATTTGTTCGGGCAGAGCTTTTTCTGACCAGCCACCAGCCCAATGATGTTTGTCTGTTTCTATAAAGCTAATTACATATCAACTCAAACTTTCTAGCCGGTAATAAAAAGTTCGTTCTGGGGTATCTTACCTACTCTTTGCTAATTATTCGACGTCGAAAGTCCGCCGCAACACGGCGGCTTTGAAGGAACTTTGGATTGTTTTAGTTTGGATCAGAAACAACGAAATGGGTTGACTTAGATCCTGCTTATTGACTTTCGTGCTGCACATTGCGTGTAACGCTGCACTTTGACTTAGACGCCGCGCAAGGGCTTCAACGTCGCATTTTGACAATGACGCTGCTCTTTTCCTGCGACCCTCACATTGATTTTGATGGATCTTAGTGACTTTGATGCAACAGATAGCTGCTGATACATTCCATTACTTGTGATGCTGCAGTTTGACTTTGATGACACACATTGACAATGATGCCTCACAATGACAATGATGCCACAGAGTGACTTTGATACAGCGCATTGGCAATGATGCCACATTATTACTTTGATGAAGCAAATTGACAATGATGCCATAGAGTTACTTTGAGGAAGCACATTGGCAATGATGCCACATATTGACTTTGATGTCGTACTTTAACTCGGATTCATTGGTAACGCCGCACATTGTCTTAGTCCCTTAACGTTTTTTCGAGTTCGATCAAACAATGTCGATGCAAATTTTGCCCCTTTGATACATGAGTTGCCTACAACTATTAACGCTTTTATTCTTCACAAAGCGGAAGAGGCTCGTGTCATGTTGCCAGTTCAGTACATGACTTGCTGACATATCCTAGCAGGAAGAATGAGGCTCGTGTCATGCTGCCAGTTCAGTACATGACTTGCTGACATATCCTAGCAAGGAGAATGAGGCTCGTGTCATGTTGCCAGTTCAGTACATGACTTGCTGACATATCCTAGCAGGAAGAATGAGGCTCGTCTCATGCTGCTAGTTCAGTACATGACTTGCTGACATATCCTAGCAAGCAGAATGAGGCTCGTGTCATGTTGCCAGTTCAGTACATGACTTGCTGACATATCCTAGCAAGGAGAATGAGGCTCGTGTCATGTTGTTAGTAGGGGGAATGAGGCTCGTGTCATGCTGCTAGTTCAGTACATAACTTGCTGACGTATCCTAGCAGGGAGAATGAGGCTCGTGTCATGTTGCCAGTTCAGTACATGACTTGCTGACGTATCCTAGCAGGGAGAATGAGGCTTGTGTCATGTTGCCAGTTCAGTACATAACTTGCTGACATATCCTAGCAAGGAGAATGAGGCTCGTGTCATGTTGCCAGTTCAGTACATGACTTGCTGACATATCCTAGCAAGGAGAATGAGGCTCGTGTCATGTTGCCAGTTCAGTACAT
>SDVV010033572.1:0-11283 GCA_016164225.1 Gammarus roeselii
TGGCTCGCGTGGTGGTGGTGCATGGGGCCCCAGCTTTCGAATGTACTTGGCGAGGTTTTGTGGTTATGTACAATTATATTTCATTTTATTTTAATGTTCATTGTATGTATATACGTTTCTTATCCTTTAGATGACTGTATTAAGGCCTACTTGGTTCCTTACTGTTGTTCATTATATATAAATATTCGGTTCTGGTAAGAATATGCCTTTATCTCATTTTGGACGTAGGTGGGGTACTGGGCTCCCATAAATATATGTTTTTTCCTATGGAATGCTTGCTCACGTACTGTTTGTTCACAATAAATATAGTTTTCCGTTGCTGATAGGAATATGCTTATATCACATTTTGTAGAGGGTGGGGGTGTAGGGATCCTCAAGGCAAAAATTTCAGCCCACCTCTGCAATTTTCGTCTGGTGAGGCTGCTCTTAGCTGTTTTTTGTTTTATCAGTATTTTTCCACGGCTGATTTGCCATTATTTTTATGTTTTGAGCGTCTGTAACATATTATACATTAGTTTAGGTTATAATTTTATATATTTTTCGCCCTATAATTAGAGTATAATTGACTCATTCGGTGACTGCTTGGTGAGTTCTTTCCGGTTGGATTGGGATATTTTGTGTTTCTGTTGGTCTGACTTTGTATTGTATATACTGTTAATTGGAATAGTATGGTAGGTATGTTTTATAACTCGATTTGCAGCTTTAGCGTGTAGTCGGTCTTCAACGTCAACGTTTTGTGTTTTCCATCCGTTAATTTCATATGTGTATATCATTTATTGGAATAGTATGGTGTAATAGTTTGATAGTTGGCGGGTTGATGTATATATTTCCGGGGATGCAGCAGCTTCGTTATGAGATTCTATCTACCCCATAGCCATGTATTTGCATGTTCCAATTGGACCGTTATCAAGCGTATGTAGACTGTTCGAGTAGTCTTATCTCGATTTTTTTTTGTACAGCGGGTATCGGTTGGATGCCCTCCTCCTCAGCGAGAGTAGCTGGGGTTTACGTAAATGTTATGGATTTATTGTAAGTTATTATGTTGTGTTATGTATACATAGTAATGATTGGTTGATATATGCTGAATTTGTGTAAATGGAGGGAGGGGGGGGGGGAATTTGGAATAGTTTTCTCATACAGTTATAGAAATTTTAGAATATTTTAGGTTTGCATATTACATGTAGCACACAATATTTCATGCATAATTGGTCGGTTATAGCATTTTTTTATAAATGTCATTCTGTTACGATTAAGCCGTGGTTACTTTAGATAAAGAAGATTTAATTTCACCCTGTTTTGAACCGACTTGGAGAATAATATAATCAGATTTGTATATACTATAGCGTGTTTGTGTAGAAGTTATCCACATCATTTAATATGTTTCTGTGATGTACGCTGCTCGCATGTTTGACTAACTTATTCACGTTAGTTGTTTGTTAAGTTACATGCTAGTTTTTTTCTCGTGGTTCATTTTTTTTTTGGTTTGGGTGAGAATTGATCTTCTTGCGTTATTAAATCGCGGGTGTTTTAGTATATTTCATTCAGTTTTGTATGTTTTCTAACGAGTTTTCTTTTTCAACGCAAGATTTTGATTATTATATTCATATATATATAAATATTAGGATAGATTTTGTTTAATCTGCAATGTAGAACATCATTTCAGGTGCAATTTATTGAGATGGTGTATCTTTTTGGTGTTATGTGTATCATTTACATCCTGGTACAATGATTGACGTGGAAAAAATATAGCTATAGATGGTTTGTTTTTGTAACAAAGTCTGGTCTTGTTGTCAGTTTATTGTATATTTGTTGTAGAAATAACGTCATACGTCAATGTTTAGGAGGAGTTAGAGGAAACCCCTAGGCAAAAAATCGTTGCGTTTATGTTCATTTGTATAAGTAGACCGTTTTACTATGAGGGATACCCTTATATATTACAATTTTAATGTTTATGAGGGCAGAGGAGAAAATTATTTAGTTTTTTTTTGCTATTGTTATTGTCGAATAATTTTTTCCACGATAATCATAGGAATATATGTTTAAGAGGTGTAAATCCGTACTACATATATGTAGAATTTCCTCATTAAACCCTAGCAAGTGTATAGTTTAACGTTTTAGAAGCCGATTTACTGGATGGATTGGTCCTGGTGCAGAGGCAGTTTACATTATTTGGTAGTCATTTGGAGTTCGTCCAAGTTCAACGTGAATTTGTAGGTTCATGTGGATGTTGATCTTGAGTTCCATGAGGTTTGTTAGAGAGGTTATCCGACGAGCTGCTGGTCATTGTAGTGATTTACTTAGGTCGTCAGTGAACAAAACCTCAGATTTTATGCCACACTTTTTTTGACTCATGTCTGGCCAATTCATGAGAATTGTACCTGTGTACGGATTCTTGGTTTCGTCCAAGATGTGACTTTGTTCTAAGATTTTCAAAGATGATCGACTAAACAGATGCATGGTATGTTTGAGGTGTTGTACTATGACTTGCTATCGCCTCGAAATTTTTTTCCATATCATGAGTAGCTTGTTAAACACTGTCCTAACAAAGCATTGTTGAATTCGTTGCAATGACATAGTATTTAAGTAGGTTTAGGAAAATATTTCAGATTGAACGGGTATCGTGATATATATATAATTTTGACATATCACGCATGAACTCAGTGTTTTGATTTACTCTCAGATATCTTCGGTTCAGTTTTTATGTTTGTATATCATCTTCATCCTGCTATTGATCACATTAAGTGTTGAAGTACTGGATTATTTTCATTAATTACAAGATCTGTAATGTATATCGGCATTATGTATTGATTGTACATAAACCTTCCATATTGGTGTACAATTTATCATCTGGGGTATGGTAGAGTTCGCCGTATATCAAAGTTAATCAATGTCAGTTAGGATAGACGGTTATCATAGTAATATTATTTTACCAGGTATATATTCTCTTAATTTCATGTAGTGCTGGGTACAAATTCGATTAATTGGATGTAGTGACACAAAATATATTTTGTATGTTTTACCTCCTGGTGTTGGATTTGTTGTACTATTCTGAGTTGTCTTGGAGATATAGTCTACCGAATTTGCATGGAACGTTAGTGTTAAAATACTCCATTCGTTTATTGTAGATTTCAATTATATATTCCGGCCGCATGTCTTTCACTAGATGCTTATTCACCCATGTCCTACTTCTATAAATATATGTTAATCGTTTGTAGTTTGTACATGTAAAATGGTTGCTTGATTTAGGTGTTTATATGAGATTTTGTTAAAATTCAGAATATCTGACTTATTCAAGCATTCACTAGAACCATTCTAGCGTTTTTTACTGTAGATTTGTGATGTAGGGACCGCAGTCAGAAAAATCTATAATATAAATAACGCCCAGGCTATATAATTAGCGATTTATATAAGAATGTACATCATCGACAAGAAAATCAATCAATACAAAATGGTTGCCATACACCGCCTGATACGGTAATACCTAACCTAACTAACCTCACCAATGATTATGTATTCTTATTCACGTTTGATGTCTATGTTTGGTATTTAATAATTATTTTGTGCAATATACAAATCAAATCACTCCACAAGGCAATTTTTTACGTAATTTTTCTTAAGTATCACACACCATGTACACAGATGAACAATTTTTCATGCATACACAAGGCCGATGCCGGCACTATGCCGGCGCCATGTAGGCATATTTAGGGTTGATGCCGGCACCTGTGCCGGCACTGAACCGGCTCATGTGCCGGCGCCATGTAGGCAGCATATACAGGGTCGATGGCGGCACCTGTTCAGGCATCATGTTGACACATACACACATTTACACTAATATAGAGGCTCGTTCAACATCTGTAACATTTTACTTCTGATCTGTGATTACTAATAAAACTAATTCCCGTTCTTTTGTTACAAGATATTTTATTTGTTCCAGTTTTTTATGTTATGTTAGATTAAATATCTAGTCATCCTAACCTAACCTTACCAATAATTATTTTTTTTTTTATTTAAGTTTCGTGCTTACGTATGATATTCAGTCGTTGACCTGTGATTTATACATACATGAACCTCTCTACTTGGACTGATTATTTAACATATCATTAGCAGTTAGAAAACACTCCTGCAGTTGTGATCTGGCAAATTTCGCTCCTTTTTCATATATAAATTACATTGTTTGAATGTTCAGTAGTTCATATTATATTCGAATTTGGCACGAATCTACATCACTTGTGGTTATGTATGCTATTGCTGTTTATGATTCTTTCCTCTTGGGTTGTATGTTTAACATATCATTAGCATTTTGAATACCCTCCTTCAATTTTAATCAGGGCAAATACAATTTTGCAGAGGTTTACATTACAGAACATTGACGATATATTCATTTTTTGTTTGGATGTCATTATTTTATGTTTGGATGAGACTCAGCAGGTAGCTTCCAATAGAACTAATTCCCTTCATTTGTTGCAAGTTTTTTTTCTTTCAAATTTGATTAGTTTCACGTGATGATAGGGCTTGAAGATCTAGCCAATCTAACCTAACCAGCCCAAACAATAATTATGTATTTGTCATCCAAGTTTTTTCTTAGCTATATATAGTATTTACTCATTAATTTATGCGTTATACGTATCTAATCACTCCATTTCGCACTATATTTTTTCTCATATATTTTTGAATATCACACCGGGTAGACGCATAAACACTTTTGTATGTATAGACGAGGTCAGTACCGACACCATGCTCACATATCTATTTTTGTATGCATTTACAGTATCGATATCGGCAGCATGTACACAAACATATACTCAATATAGGTTAGAGCTGAGTAGAGAAAATTAAAAAATTATTTTTGTTGCACTTAGCTGTTGACCTAGGATACTGGCCTTGTTTTTTCGCCTGTTACAATACAAAATAGTTACAATTTGTGATAATTTGCTGTAGATTTGTGATCTATGAGGTCAGCCAACATTATCTTATGTAGCATTTAGTGTACGTCTGCAATTTTTCAGTCGTGTGTGTGTGTATGTGTGTGTGTGTATGTGTGTGTGTAAGCGTGTGTGTTTAAGTGTGTGTGTGTGTGTGTGTGTGTGTATGTGTGTGTGCGTGTGAGTGTGTGTGAGTGTAGGCGTGTGTGTGTGTGTATGTGTGAGGGTGTGTGTGTGTGTGTAAGTACTCAAGTAGGGGTTATTCTGTCATTGATTTATATTTTATACAAATCAAATCTATCCACTTCACTCTACATTTGGTTTATCATTACCAGTTTGGATGTACTTTCCCAATTTTGATTGAGCATACTTTCGTCCAATTCAAAGGTAAATTATGTCATTTGTTCGAATGTTATAGGTTCTTCACATTAGTTTTCGATAGATTTATGTACGAGCGTTGTTGGATTCCTCCCATGTATCGCTTTCAAAGTCGGCATCTGTCATAGGTATGCTGTATTATTGCAAATTTCTAGTCGGGACTCGGTGGTGTTATAAGATGGCACTCATGTTATAGCTTCCACTGTTTACCTTAACCAAGAATTATTTGGCATCGTTCGAGATTTTTCGTGCTAACATATGATATTTAGGCATTGATTTATGATTTATATATATATCAAATATCTCCACTCGGCTCTACATTTTGATCTATCATTTGCAGTTTTAATACACACTTCCAATTTTGATTGAGCAAAGACCCCACATTTTGAACATGGATTGTTTGAATGTTATAGGTTAGTCGCATTTAACTCAACCTAACCTATCCTATCTAAGCCTTGCTTTGTGCGTTATTTCGTCATCTGATTTATTCGTTTTACATATGAATCTCGCCACCCGGTTCTTTATTTCACTTGCACTTAGTTCTTTTTACTTCATGGTCACTCTCTACCATATTATTTGGCAACGATCAACTATTTTAAACGTAGATTATAGAATGTTATAAGTTATTCATATTCGTCACCAGTTTCACGCAAACGGATACATGGTCTCACACTAGGTTTTCTTAATTTTTCTTCAACATCTGGCAATAACCCCTCTAATGCCTTACACCTATTATTTTCATATCCAACTTCATTTGTTTCAGGATCTGAAAAATGACTTTGTTTGAGATGATGCCATAAATTACTTGTCAATTTATCTTTATTCTGCTGTATTCGTTTTTTTCCCCTCCCCTCATTCATCCACTTTCATTGAAAAAATGCCAAATCACGCTATAAATCACAATGTTGACTATGTCTTTGTACGTGTTTATGTTCAAGCGTATGGACGTGTACAGAAAATAAAAAAAGTATAACAAAATTCAGAACTCAAAATTTGAACTTCGTTTGTTTGTAATTTTAATTTTGTTATACATTTTTTTAACTATATGGTGTGATATTCAAAAAGATATGTGAAAAAAATATAGAGCAAAATGGAGTAATTTGATATGTATCAAGCTATAAATCACAATTTTGACTATGTCTTTGTACGTAATTATGTTCAAGCGTATGGACGTGTACATAAAATAAAAAAAAAGTATAACAAAACTCAAAACTCAAAATTTGAACTTGATTGAAATTCGGAATTTTAAATTTTGTGATACATTTTTTTAACTATAAGGTGTTGTATTCAAAAAGATATGTGAAAAAAATATAGAGCGAAATGGAGTGATTTGATATGTATAACGCATAAATTATTTAATAAATACTATGTATAACCATGAAAAAACTTGGATGAAAAAAACATAATCAATGATTGGGTTGGTTAGGTTAGATTGATTAGATCTTCGAACTTAACATCACCGAAAACTGATCCACATTGAAAAAACCTTGCATCAAATGCAGTGAATTAGTTCTATTGGAAGCTACCTGCTGAGTCTCATCCAAACATAAAATGGAGATTTCTAAACATAAAATGGATATTTCAATAATGTAATGGTGTTATAACATCTGCAAAATGATATATGCCCAGATTAAAATTGGAGGAGTGTATTCAAACTGCTAATGATTTGTTAAACATGCAGCCCAGGAGGAGATAATCAATACAGCAATAGCATACATAATCACAAGTGATGTAGATTCGTGATCAATACGAATATAATATGAACTACTGATCATTCAAGCAATGTAATTTTTATATGAAAACGGAAGGGAATTTAGTAGATCCAACTGTGCGAGTGTATTCTAACTACTAATGATATGATAAATATATAGTCCAGGTGGAGAGGTTCATATCTGTATAAATCACAAGTAAATGACTGAATATCATACGTGAGCCGAAACTTGAATTAAAAATCTCTAATTATTGCTAAGGTAAGGTTAGGATGACCAGATCATTTAACCTAACATGACGTAAATAACTGAGCCATATTATATATCTTGTAACAAAGGAACGGGAATTTAGTTTTATTAGAAATCACAGATCAGAAGTTAAATGTTACAGATGATAAACAAGCCTCTATATTAGTACAAATTTTTGTTTGTGTCTACATGATGCCGACACAGTGCCGGCACAGGTGCCGGCATCGACCCTGGATATGCCTACATGGTGCCGGCACATTTGCCGGCACAGTACCGGCACAGGTGACGGCATCGACCCTGTATTTGCATAAAAAAGTGTTCATGTGTGTACATGGTGTGTGATACAAAAAAAAAGTTTCGGAAAATAAAGCCATGTAGAGTGATTTGATTTGTATATCGCATAAAATAAATACTAAACACCAAACCTAGCCATCAAACTTGAATAAGAATACATGATTATTGCTGAGGTTAGTTAGGTTAGGTATTAACGTATCCGGCGGTGTATGATAACCATTTTATATTGGTAGATTTTATTTTCGATGATGTCGTACATTGTTATATAAATCACGAATTATATAGCTTGGGCGTTATTTATATTAAAGATTTGGCCGACTGCGGTCCCTACATCACAAATCTACAATAAAAAACGCTGGAGTGGTTATAGTGAATGCTCGAATAAGTCAGATATTCTGAATTTCAATGAATTCTCATAACAACACCTGAATCAAGAAACAATTTCAGCTCTAAAAACTACAAACGGTTAACATATATTTAGAGAAGCATGACATGTGAGAATAAGCATCTAGTGCGACCGAAATAATTGAAATTTACAATAAACTAATGGAATATTTTAACTCTAACACTCTACACAAATCCGGTAGACTAGATCTCCAAGACAACTCAAAACTTTACCACAAATCCAACATCAGGAGGTAAAACATACCAATATTTTGTGTCACTTCATCCAATTAATTAGATTTATACCCAATTCTACATCAAATTAGGAGAATGTATACATAATAAAACTGTATCACTATGATAATTGATCAAAATCGTATACCAGCAAATGAAATTGCTTAGTAAGTTTCTCTACTCTACCCAACCGACTTTAATTAACTATGATATAAGGCGTCTCCTACCATACCCCAGAAGATAATTCCTACACCAATATGGAAGGTGTACGGTAAATCAATACGTGATGCAGATATACATTACCGATCATGTAATTGGTATGAATAATCCTGTACTTCAACTCTTGATGTGATCTGAAGCAGGTAGAAGATGGTATACTAACATAAAACTGTACTAAAAATATCTGGCTGTAAAACAAAACACTGATTTCATGCGTGATATAGCAAAAAAATATATATATCACGATACTCGTTCGATCTGGAACGTATTCTTAAACCTTCTAACATACTCTGTCTCCAGTAGGACAAATCAAAGCCCACTGTGTCATAGCAACGAACTCTACAATGCTTTATTAGGACATTTCTTGGCAAGCTACTCATGAAATGGAACAAAATTTTGAGGCGATAGCCATTCATGGTACAAAACCTCAGACATACCATGCATTTTTTTAATCCATCATCTCTGAACAGCTTCGAATAAAGTCCCATCCTGGACGTAACAAAGAATCCATTCACAGGTACAGTTGTCAAGAATGGGCCTGATATGAGTCGCAAAGAGTGAGGCTATAAAATCTGGGCTTCTGTTCACTGACGACCTAAGTAAATCACTACAATGACCAGCAGCTCGTCGCATAACCTCTCTAACAAACCCATGGAACTTGAGACCAACATCCAAAAGAACTTACAAATTCACGATGAACTTGGACGAACTCCAAATGACTACCAAAAAGTGTAGGCTGCTTCTGCACAAGGACCAATCCATCAAGTTTATCGTTTTCCTAAACGTTAAATTATACACTTGTTAGGGTTTAATGACGAAATTCCACAAAGATGTATCACGGATTGACACCTCATAAACATATATTCCTATAATTATCGCGGAGACAATCATACAACAATAACAATGGTAAAAAATCTAAGTAATTCTCTACTCTGTCCTAATAAACAATAAACATGGTAATATACGAGGTATCCATCATAGTAAAACGATCTACCTGTACAAATAAACATAAACGCAACGAGCTTTTGCCTAGGGGACTCCTATAACTCCTCCTATGCATTGAAGTATTACGTTATTCCAACAATAAATACACAATAAACAAAATGCAAGACCAGACTTTGTTACAAAAACAAATCATCTATAGCTATATAGGTAAATTTTTCCACGTCAATCATTGTTCCAGGATGAAAATGATACATCAAACCCTAAAAAGATGAATCATCTCACTAAATTACACCTGCAATGATATTCCACATTGCAGATTCATTCGTTATACATCATAATATTCTAATAGTTGTATAAAATAGACAAAACCTTGCATTAAAGATGGAAACTCTTCAGAGAACACACAAAACTGTATGAAATATACTGAACACTCGATTTATAATAGAGAAAGAAGATCAATTCTCTAACATACATTAAAAACCATGGAGTACGAGAAAAAAAGTAGAAACAAACAACTAATGTAAATAAGCTATCAAAACACACTGAAACTTATAGTAAGTGATGTGGAATACTTCCACACGATCACCCTATAGTATATACAAATCCGATGGATTTTTTTTCTCAATAACACACCAGAACAGGGGAAAATCAAATCTTTTCTAACCAGAGTAACCAGGGCTTGATCGTAACAGAATGTCATATATGAAAGATAAGATGCAATTGATGATCAATTGAGCCTGAAATATTGTTCTACATGTAAGATGCAAACCTGAACTTTCATAAAATTCCTATAACTGTATGAGATAATTATTCAAAATTCTATAAAACAATACAAAATTCAGCATATATCAACCGATCAGTACTACGATAAATCTATTTAGTTTACGTAAGCTCAATTTACTCTCGCTGAGGGGAGGGGGGGGAAGCATCCAACCGATACTCGCTGTACAAACAAAAACGAGATAGGACTACTCGAACAGTTTATATACGCTTGATAACGGTCCAATTGGAACATGCGAATACATGGTGTCACAGATATATAAGTTTCAGAACTGGACGGTGCGTTTTGGGGTAAATATAATCTTTTAACGAAGCTGCTGCATCCCCGGAAATATATACATCAACCTGTCAACTATCAAACTATTATACATACTATTCCTACAGATACTATATTCATATGAAAGAAACAGATGGAAAACCCAAAACGTTGCCCCAAATTCACCCATCAGGCCGGTACAAGCAGGGCCGAACGCACGCTAAGGCTGAAATTCGTGTTATAAAATATACCTACCATACTATTCCAATAAACAGTATGTACAATATACAGATAAACCAACAAAAAACACAAAATATCCCAATCCAACCGCTAAGAACGCACCAAACAGCCACTGAATGTGTCAATTATACTCTAATTGTACACAAAAAAATATATAGAATTATAATCCAGACTTAGGTATATTATAATACAGACATTCACAACATAGAAATAATGGGAAATCTTTAATGGAAACATACTGATATGACAACAAACAACTAAGAGCAGCCTCACCTGACGAAAATTCCAGAGGCGAACTGAACTTTTTGCCTTGACGGTCCCTACACTTCAATCCCCTTCCATAATGTGATATGAGCATATTACTACCAGCAACAAAACAATATAGATTTAATGAACAAACAGTAAGTGAACAAGCAGTCCATAGGAAAATACATACATTTATTGGGGCATCATCCCGAATAAATATATAATGAACAACAGTCAGGAACCAAGTTCGCCCCAATATAGCTATTTGAAAGATAAGAGACGTATATACAAACAATAAACATTGAAGTACAATAAAAATAAAAATGTACATAATCACAAAACCTCCTCAAATACATTCGAAAGCTGGGGCCGAGAACCCCATCCACCGCCACTACGCGAGCCACCCATCCGTCCGCTGCGCTGA
>SDVV010033573.1:0-11283 GCA_016164225.1 Gammarus roeselii
CTTTGCAGCACACAGAGGTCAGACTGACAGGGCGGTAGTTCAGAGGATCGTACCTTGACTTACCCTTGAACAGGGGGATCACAATTGACTTCAGCCACAGATCCGGAAGAACTCCACAAAATAATGACCTCTGAAATAGAATCAACAAAGGCTCTGACAGTGCACCCGCACAACTCTTCAGAAGCTTTGGATGTAAGCCATCGGGCCCCATTGCCGACGAAGCGTCTAGAGCCAACAACACGCTAAGCACCTGAGCACGAGTGACAACTGGGTCAGGCATCCCTCCATGAAAGACCTGGTTGGGAGCTGGATTAGGAGGAGCATCAACAACAAAAAGGGAAGCAAAGGCATCAGCAAAAGTTTCACTCATGACCTGGGGGCAGTCAACATACCCACCACCAGCAGCGTGAAGAGGACCAACGGACAAACGACCCTTTTTTTATTGCGGATATATGAGTGAAAGAGCTTTGGACACTCGCCAAATCGATCCATGAGATGCTCCTCATACTGAGCACGACTCTGGATAGCAAAGGTTCTATACTGATGGTTCAAGGCGTTAAATACGCCCATTGCCAGTACAGAACGAGGATCCCCTGTACCGAAGGAAGCTCTCACGTGCTTGTAGTCCTGCCAAGCAAGAGATCTCTCTCGCATCAAATGCCGAGGTGGATGAACAGACCACGGCACAGATTCGGCCCCACTGTGAACTGGAACATACAGATCAACCAACCCCATCAGAATGGACATCAGGTGCACAAAACAACCGTTGACTGACAAGTACATGAATTCCAACTGCCAATCAATATCAAACAGGAACCTGTTGGGGCAATCACACTTATTATTGGAAGCTGTTGACAAAGCAAGGCACACAACCATACACAAAATATCATACCAACACACATGCAACGTAACCCTCATATGGTTAGTCATGATTAATATCTGTATTTGCAAAATAAAGGCTCAGGATCACAGTCTACTGCTTCACCAACACAAGCCGGATACCAGACTCTTCCTCCTGTCATCACAGTATCTCACCCTCCAGCCTAATGCTGCAAAGAAGAATCAGTGATTAGGATGGACATTGTTGTAGTGTGGCTGTGGTTTTAGCTATACAACTGTTGAACAGGGTCCTCTAGCTATCGGCTCTAGAAGTGATGCCACAGTTTGTTATGAGGGGTAAGGATGACAATGTGTAGGCTTTCAAGTTTACTGGACCCAAAGGGGTAAGATTTATCAAGTGGCAGTTTAAAGGGAAAAATGATGTTATAAAAGTTTGGGCAAATAGGGAATCGTGATCATCAAAACTCAGTGTACAGGGGGTAAGGTAAAAGCTGGGGTATTACCAGTGTCCAAAGAGACACAGTGCTCAGCTGTAATAAAAATCAAATGAACACTATTAACACAGGAAACATATATACACTATGTACATAACAGCACACATAGAAGTAACATACTGCATAAAACTTGCATCTAAACAATTAAGAAGTAATGCCTTGATTAGAATTAATTTATCACAGTTGGGGAATAAATCACTCGGTTGAGGTCATCACAGGTAATGTACCGTTTAAAATTATCACAGTTAGGTTATGCCTAGGTAGAAATAAAGCCACTTAAATAGCAACTAAAATACCACTCTAGATGCATAGTTTGGTCATCAGTATATATAAGTGATTTATTATTATGATTCTAAAATAAATTTAACACAACAAAATAGGATGTGATGCTTTAATAAATATTGAAGGGTAACACTGAATAACCTTTGAGGTGGACTAGATAAGAGCTCGGTAAACCTCTACCAGGTACTCAGATGCATTAATACATTAGGTAGTCAAAATTATGGTGAACAGTCAGTGACATCCCAAATAGCTAGCCCCAGACAACCCATGAACACCCTCAAATAGCAGGAAGAATATCCAAATAACTGGTTCCATCTGTCAATAACCTTGCCAATCTCTCCAGGACAAATGTCAATATAGCTCCCTAGTCAGGAGACCATCACAGCAATCTTTACGCAAAATCTCGGAAATGACTCAAGCATTTAGAATCAAAGGGGATAACTAAGTAGAGAAAAATAGTGTACCAGGAAATCTAGTCAATGAATCAACTAAATAAGTTCTGCCATTCAACTTGCTTTCATCATATCACCTAAATTATTACCTACCTAAAACTCTTGACCTATATCATCTTGAACATTGTGTACCAGTCAAACCTCAAGCAAAACCTTACACACTGGCGCCCATTCAACGATCAGACGTTTACTGCACAGAACTTCACGATGATTCAGTGAAAATAAACTTCCAGGTACAACTGAACTTATGAGGGAAAAAAACAATGTAAAACCCTAACAATTACCTGGTCTGGACTGAAGACAAGTGTGCCAGAACCAAGATCCGCGACAGGGCAGGATCTCCAGGCCAGTGCTACAGAGATATATAAACAAATTACAGCACAAATCAAAGCAAACATGACAACAAATTTGCAGGTCAAATAATGAGGTTTTAACCAAGGGATAACTAATGACATTTAGAGCAAAATTTATTGATGTAACTCATAAAGGGTAAGCAAAAAGGGACTGGAAAACTGATGGTCGGTAAACAATGACTAAAGCAAAACACACCTAATTAATTGGAAACATTGCACAATCGATATTTTAGAGAAGGGCATTGCAAAGCAGCTAAAAATGCATCCAAGTTGGTACTGAAAAACGACAAGCAAAATGAGGTACCTAGCTGAGTTATTTTGCCTCTCATAAATGAAGATCTAAACTATATAACATTCAAGAATCCATCTAACACAGTTCAACCCAAAACAATCGCAATACCCTGCCAACCCCAGGCCCCAAACCAACCTAGTCCTATCGTCCAGGATGGTACAAGGGACTGCAGGGGAACAAGGATCCCAGCCTTGGGCCGAGCAGGTAGGCGCTGCAAATGAGTGACAAGGCGCTACAGTTAGGGTGCACATGCTCAACGCTGTCAGGTACATCACATGCTGCGTGGTGAAGTTAGATATGCGGAGCAACACAGACTTGCATTTAACACATAAGGTTAATGTCAATGGACTGTGACTAATCATTTAATTGTTGCTCTAACAGTGGTAATTATGTTTCCATATTTTATTGATATTGAGTGATTAGGTAATAATAATGATCTTTCAATGTTACAGAAATTGGATGGTACTTAGGGAACCACAAAACAGTGGTCACAGATGCAATCAAAGTGAACAACCAAGTGTGCCTTCCTCAAACTCTCAAGATAGCGGAACTGTAATCCTTCCGCAATGAAGATATTACATAATTTCATGAACTAACTGATGAACATGTGATAAATTTCACTATATAGAATTGAGACAACGCTAAGATTCCGTGATGACAATAAGTAACTTGATATGCACAGTCACATCAGGTACCCGCTCAAACACCCCTGAAATGCGCAACAATCCCGGTGAGGTGATCAACACGTATGCAGGCTACTCACCTACACCACCGCAGAGCGTACACAGCAAACACCGCAGGTGCAATGGTGGTCAATGGCCAATCCATGAGCATCTGACAGGTTAGGTTTAGTGGCAGCTGGCCAATCTTCACAACAATGAATGGATAAGGAGGCGCATCTCTAATTCTGTCTAACCAGCATGCATGAATTGTATTTATAAAAAAATATCAAAGTAAGGAGGGAAACAGAAGAAAAGAATTAGTTGGGGCAAAGCAAAACATTATTACTGCCTATTTAAGCAAGCTGAGGGACAGGAAATGCAAGGATTTAGCAAAACAATGGGATCGCATAATTAAGATGGTAAATGGAAAAGGTTTAAAAGAGTATGTCCAGGATAGGGAATGGCTTCAACTAGGTTGAACCAAGGAATGATAAAAATGAAGTTTGGTAAAACAGGCTGACTGAATAAAAGCAATGCAAAAACAGAGGAGTAGGGTTCACACTACTACAACATCCCAGCCATAACAATCAATCACCTTATCTGGGTGGAGCTGCAGGCACCACAGACAGCTGCAGACCTCAAGAGCACAGGGAGGGCGGCTATGGCGTCGAGCAAACTGACAAAACAAATCAACATGATCAAGAACAGGTCAGCTAGTTAGGGAACATAACAAAAATGATTGATCACACACCAATTTAATGAATATCACAGCCTACACCCTCAAATTGGGATGGTATTGCACAATTTACCAAAGTGCGAATCAAGAACAATGGATCATAAAAATGCAAGCCGATGAACAAAATTTTACAAAGCTATCGAGCCGTACATAGATAAGCACAACTGCAATGGCATTAGAGTTGAAAGATTTATTGTGACTGACAACAAATCAGCTTTGCTCGCCTCTAGAAGTGCAACCACAGGCTGAACAGCTGGAAGTGCAGCCCCACAGGGACACTCCCAGAGGCAAGCTGAGAGGCAAGGCAGATGGATGTCCAGGCCAGGTTCCAGCAGCAAGGAGAAATGAGAAGAGCTGAAACACAGAGATGGTAAACAGCCCATCCCACATCCCCTCCACCATTCCAGGCAGGCACTAGGCAGTCCACCACCACACCTATATAAAGCTGCTACATATTTCTATTTATCACAGCATTATTAGGCAAACATTTCACCATAAGCCATCTGTACATGATGAAATCAAATGTATCCTAGCTTTATATTACAATCATTTCACTCTTGAATTTGCACACATATCCACATGATGAAATCAAATGCCGCATCTAATCAATATAGCATCATATATCACAGTGTCTCTATTAAACCCTCTCCATCTACTTCAGCAGCCAAAGATGAAGCATGATGCTAGGTACCTCTCTTGAACCCCTCACCAAGGCACTATATTACAGTGGCAAAAGTGCTCACCTTCTCCCTCTTGTAAACCTTCACAATTATCCTGATCGATGTCAACACAGTTCTCTGGAACTGCACACTGGACTGATGGCACTTGATGTTCAGAGTGTGCAGTTATCAATAAATATGTTTTCCCTTCAATTATCAATCACCATCACACAGCAATTTACTGTAAAATTTCTGAAAGAATTTCCAAGATATTAAAAGGGGAGGAAAGAGAATGATGAACAGGCGCGAAACACCAACTAAACACAGTATAAACACAAACTCTACATGGGTGGTACAGCAAAAGGCTGCACCACAACAACACCAGCACATGGAGTGGGAGTGGAAATAGGTCAAGAGGATGGAGATCTCTCAGCAGTTTGCTGTGCCGCTGGCATGATGTGCAAGATCAGTCAAGGAGTGGAATATTCCTTGCCATGAGTCCACATAACAGTTTTCTTGGGAGCTTGGTTCTTCTGTGGGTCTTTTGCAATCTCAAGCAGCTTGGAGAAAGGCATGTACTTGTTTACCTGACCAGGTACTGCTCGAAGCACACGCTCTATGTCAACAATCTTCTCCAAGATGACTAATGGAATGTTTGCAAGGAAATGCTTTCTGATTCTTTTTTTGCAGCCCACCAAGGGCTCAGCATACCCATTCGTCAGGTGCACCAAGCAAGGAGAGGCCAGCACAGTCATGCGCGCCAGCACCTACAAAGACTCTGCAGAACAACAACGGGAAAATGCTGGAAGGTATGCGCACCATTGGCTTCCAGAGAACAAACCCAAAGTCACTCGCATTAAAACCCAAAGCACAAATACAACCCCACAGAAAACCTTGAAAGCAAATATATACACATATAAAAAAACAGGAACGAACAACAGGACGAGTCACAACACAGACTTGCCAACACGACTAGAAACGCAAAACCCTATCACTCAAACAACCTATTCCCCATAAACTCAGCAAACCCTGCCTTGAAAGCAGAAATGGCAGCAGACTCGACAACAGCAGCAGGCAGCTCATTCCATATCCTAATGCATCGAACATTGAGAAACCTTCTTGTCACATCCACAGGGCAGTGGGGCATCAAGAGTTTGGGCTGATCTCCCTGCGTCCTACCATCCAGCAACCTCTGGAACAGAATGGACAAATCAAAACCCTTTGTGTCACAACACAGAATTTTCCAATACCTTGAGGTCACTTCTCAGTAACCTGCCCTTGCTTGAGAACAAATTTAGAGCTATCAGCCTGTCATGGTAGGACATCTCATACAGACCATGCACCTGTTTGGTCCACTTCCTTTGAACAGACTCAAGCAACTTCACATCCTGGACATAACCAAGATTCCACACACAGGAGCAGTAATCAAGAATGGGCCTGACATGTGCCACAAAGAGTGTGACCATAAAATCTGGGCTTCTATGAACTGTGGACCTAAGCAAATCACTAGAAAGACCAGCAGCTTGTCTCCCCATTTTCTCTGACATGGTCATGAAACCTAAGACCAACATCCACATGAAGTCCCAAATTGCAATGAAATTAGATGAACTTCAAACCAAGCACCCCCAAAAGTGTAAACAGCCTCTGCACCAGGACCAATCCAAACAGCAAAATGTCTTCTGAAACGTAAAACAACACACTTGCTAGGGTTCAATGACAAATTCCATGAAGATGCAGTCTGTAATATTTTGTCAAGGTCTCCCTGCATAGCAGACACACCACCAACAACATCATGACGTTGGAAAGACCTAAATTTTATAATCTGCAAATGCGCCAAATTTAGATACAAGGCCATCCGTCAAAAAAATTAACATATCTCACCTTTGTATCTCACCTTTGCAGCCCCCCACAGCACCAACAGCCCCGCCAACAGAGCACGCAGGCATGGGAGGCAGTACACCTCAGCGCGCCAGCAATCAAAATGAACAGCACGGTACAAGCACTGCATCAGGACGCTGGTCGGAATGCGCTCAATAGGTCCAAAGAAAACAAAACAATGAAGACAGTCAACAACTGCACACAACCGTCGACAACAAAGCAACAGCATCACATCAAATTTAGTCTAGCAAAACTCATACAACACTTTGCCCCCAATTCCTCCGCCAGGGCCCTCTTGAAGCCGCAAAGTGAATCGCACTGCACCACATCAGCGGGCAGCCGGTTCCAAATCTGCACACAGCAAGATTAAAAGAATCTCCGTTTATAGTCCGTCTGATAGCGAGGAACCACCAGCTTGAAAGGATGCCCACGTGTGTCAACATCCGGAGCTCTCTCAAACAGAGTAGACAAACCTGAATCAACAGAACAATGAAAAATTTTCCAACACTTCACAAGAGAAAGAAGACTGGACCTAAGATTGAACCCTGTGGAACCCACTTGAAACATCCCCCGACTTACTATTCACTTCATCAACGCCTACACACAATTCGAGAATGAAGAAAACTACCAATCCACCTGAACACAGCCTCAAATGCCTTTGAAACAACATCAAATGTCTTTGAAAATCCAAGGATGGCTAAATCTACAACCAAACCAGCATCAACAGACTTAACTACATCCAAATAGACCAGCAGCATCTGATCCTCTGTTGATCTAGCCTTCCTAAATCCAATCTGTTTGGAAGAAAGGAGCTGGTATGACTGAAAAATCCACCAGCTCAACAGCAATAATCCTCCATCAATTTTCAGCAAACAGAGGTATGGCTAATTGGACAATAGTTGAGAGGATCATATCTAGATTTACTTATGAAAATTAAAATCAAAAATGAATTCTTCCATGCTTCAGGGAGCATTCCACTCTGCAGAGAAAGGTGAAAGATTATGAAGAGAGAATGTGTCAATTGCACAGCACACTCCTTCAGCATTTTTGACTCGCTCATTTCGCTATCAAATAACTGGAAAGGAGCAGTACTGGGAGGAACATCCTCTCTATATACGTCAGAAAAAGCAGATGACAGGAGCTCAGTCATCTCCAGTAAATCATGAACCAGCTGTCTACCTGCATCACAAAGTGGTCCCACCCCAAGATGACCTTTCTGCTTCCATTGTATATAAGCATGGAACAGCTTTTGGGAGTCACTATACTATTGCATAAGGTATTCCTTATACTGAGATCAGCTGAACAAAGCACGATTTCGAAACTGACAGTTGAGATCAAGAAAGATAGCTAGTGACTCCAAAGTATTTTAATCATTTCTGCCAAACCATCTTCTTGAAATCTTGTATTCATCCCACGCATTTGCTCTCGTCGCCTTCAATCCGTGGGGAGGCCTCACAGACCATGGTACCATAGGCGAGTCTCCAGCAAGAGGCACATGTAAGTCTACAAGACTCCTCAGTATAGTGAGGACACACTATATGCCTCACAAACACTCAGTTAAACAAATTCAAGAGGCCAATCAATTCATGACATTGCTGCGGAAATAGCGCTGTAGTTACCCTGGTGCCAAGAATACGTCCGTGGTTGGTCTTGCTTCATCAGGCTCCAAGACATTCACAAACAAATAATCACAAATAACAGGCGAGTGAGCACACCTTGGAAAATGAGCCAAAACAACAACATCCCCTACACGATCTGGCTTGCTTATAAAAAATAAATCCAGAATGTTGCTGAGCAAGAGAAAAGTTTGCATCCTCGCCCACTGATGCTAGCCACAAGACACAAAGCAATCCAAAAACGGGTGATCCGTCATGTCAACATTCTCTCCCTGCATCAGTTCATCCCAAAACTCCACCGAGAGCAGGCTGAAATCCCCCAACATGACAACCTCACGATCAAAACAGAAGTCAATAATCAAATGTATCAGATCAAGATTTTCCGGATTATCATATGACGGAGGTCTATTAACAGCCAAAATTCCCAAGTTGAAAGAAAAATTGCTGCTTCATTTGGCAAATCCAGATTAACCTCCTCATACTTTGATGATTTTTTCAAATATAAACGAACACTTTTTTTCTCACTCCAGTATTTGAATCTCCTCTTACCACAGAAAACCCATGAATCTCAACATAAGAAGAGCAAACAGAGCTTGCAAGCTAAGTCTCACCAACCACAAACACCTCCAGCCTATTTTCTGAAATAAAATCTGAAACAAAACATGAAATAAAATCTATTTTGTTTGTAAGTCTATTGACATTTGCTTGGCTAATCTGTAGCATTGAAAACTGGGAGACGAATGACTGCAGAGACCCTCAACAATTATGGACCCAACACGCGCAGCACCACCTCTGCGGACACACCCGCAGCACCGCCGCGGCAAACAGCAGCCCCCTTGATTGGAACGCCACAGCGGTCACCAGAGCAGCCACCGCGGCCACCAGAGCCGCCACCGCGACCACCAGAGACGCCACCGCGACCACCAGAGACGCCACCGCGACCACCAGAGCTGCCACCGCAAACACCAGAGCCGCCACCGCGACCACCAGAGCCGCCACCATAGCCGCCACCGCGACCACCAGAGCCGCCACCGCGGCCACCAGAGCCGCAACCGCGGCCACCACGACCATCAGAACCACTTCCGTTAACACCAGAGCCGCCTCAGCAGACACCAGCACCGCCTCCGCGGACACTATCACTATTATTGCAGTCATCAGCACAAACACCGAAGCCCCCAGCACGACCACCTGCAACGCCACCGCCTCCACGCCCAGCTGCACCCCGGTTCGCAGTTGTCGCCCCACCGCCAACAGCAGCCGTTCTCGCAATAATCTCCTGTCGTCTGTAGGTCAATTCCCTCTGTATGAAAACAGATTTAAACCCATCCAATAATCATAAATTCAAGGCACCACCTAGCAGCATCCTTCTTCAATCACAATCCAGAAAATTAGCTCTGAACAACCTGGTTTTGCCGATCCTCACAAGTTGGCTGAGCTCAACTTCTCCGATGTCCAGGGCCAAGCAAACTTTGGCAAATTTCTCCTTCACACCCTCAGCACTGCCAGTCAGGAAACTTCTGAGGACAATAAATTCCTGGCGTTGTGCCTGTTCGCGCAACTCTCTCAATTCTGCACGAATCCCCTCCCTAGAAACTAGCTTTGTAGGCCATGGACCCATCAAGTGGCTTGTTGGCAGAATGACCGCCAAGTGCCGACTCAATTCTCTTTGACATCTAATCAACTCTTTTGGTAAGAGAGCAAACAGAAACCAACAACTGATTGAAAGCTTGCACAAGTTCAGTCTCCTTGCCAGGAACACAAGAAGAACTGGTTCTACCAGAACATTTTCACCTGCAACAAAAAAAAAATGCACAGCACTGCCAGTATCCTTCAAAAGACAAGTAACAACATCCTCCTCTACCCCAAGACAAGACGCACCAGCGTGAAATTTCCCGTGGCTGACCAAACAAAAAAAGAAGCCACCCTAAGGAACGGCATCTCTGAAGGAGCAGTGCACATCCCCGCCAGGCAGCCCACGTCCCCGCCAGGCAGCCCATGAACCACCAGCAGCCAGCGCATCAGCAGCCAGCCCACCCCTTCACCCCTTCCAGTCAAGCTCCCAGACTTGAAGGTCACTGCTGCCCCATGTTTTTGGGACTGCTGAGGAGTAGGTAGGAAGCCTTCATACAACTCTTGTCCTTCGATGACCTTCCGCCGCCGAGATGCCGCCGCAACCATAGGCCTCCAGCAATGCCACAAAAGATGCAACTGAGCCAACGGACTCGTGTTCTGATGGGCTAGCATCTGACAATTCAGTTTTTTCATCATACTGGATGCAAGAGCTGTCCATCAAGTTCCACTCGTCTTGAGTGCTCTTCCATCCCTTGTAGTGAATTTTGTACTTAGCTTATTCTTTGCTTGCGTCAACCACAATACACTCGTACATTTTGAAATCTTTACAGCTTTAGGCATCTTAATAATATTTCCCTAGATGTTAGTACAGTGTGTAAACAAACGTAATGCAGAAGTAACCAGCTCAATCCAGTCGAGTGAACTAAGGTTTGATTTTATATATCTATATAGGCCAGTTAGTAAACCGCACGGGAACAAGCGCTAGCTAGATCGAATATTATTGACCAAACTACAAGAACTTTATATCTTAGCTACAGGAACTTATGGTGTGTTGATTCAAACTTTGATGTAATTTCAAGACCTATGCTCAGTTTGTATTTGGTAGCGTCGACCGGGGTGACTCCCCGCATTTTGCGCATACTTTGAAATAACTGAAAAAGTACTCGACCGAGAAACTTCGTATTTACGGTGTGTATAGCTACTATTATGACCATGAAGCACCGTAAGTTTCAACATTCTATCGTTAACCAAAAAAAAGTTATTTACAAAAAAACGTGCGGTGAGCTACGACCCCAAATTGGGGGTGACTCCCCGCACCAAATGGGGTGACTCCCCGCACCCCCCATTTATCAATAATTGAAACGCAAATTGAAAGTTTGAGAAAACCAATAGATAGAGCGTGCCTATATTAGTATATATCAGTTGCTTATAATAAAATTTTACGTTA